>JAODAL010011894.1:0-65000 GCA_025379985.1 Phyllomedusa bahiana | reverse complement strand
TACTTGAAAGTGTAGCAGCTTCACACCAAGGAGGAGGAGAGAGGAGATTCCAGCCCGACGAGACGATAAGGGTAAAATCCAATAACTTTATTTGTTTTCCATAAAAAAGCGTTTTTTCTTTAAGTCACGTACATGGATGAAAAACGATGTTCAGGGCATAACCAGGTTGCAAACCAGCATGGCACAAGCCGACGCGTTTCGGGATCAAGTCCCTTACTCTTGGTTCTATCGTGCATGCTTGTGGCGGGACCTGGTGAATTTAAATAGCCACCTTCCGGTACCGCCCCTGTGTGTTGTCAGAGAATTTCACCGGAAAAATCCAAACTAAGTGATACTGACAACATAGGAAAATTAAAAAAAAAAATTAGGTTTGTATATATACACAAAAAGACAAGTTTGCAAGCTGGTTACTGCCTGCATTAATTATAAGAGTATTACCATAATGGTGAACAGACATTTGTGATCAATAGTGATATGTTATGTCCTGTTGAATATTTAAACCCAAAGGGGTACGTGTGGCTAGCTGAAAGATCCACCATGCCTCCCTTGATGATAATTTTTTATTTAAATTGCCTCCCCTACATGAACGTTTCACCTTCTCTATGCCTATGAACGATAATGTAGAAACATCCCCTGCATGGACTGTGGAAAAATGTTTTGATACGGCCGAAGATTTAAATGTAACGGGCCGAACTGCATCCGAGAGATGCCTTCGGATTCTGATTTTTAGTGGGCCCGTAGTCTATCCCACATATTGTAGCTTACAACTGTAACAACTGACCAAATAAATAACAAATTTTGTGTTACAGTTAATGTGTGATCGTATTTCAAAGGTTTTGCCATTGCTGATAGAACTGAAAGCTTGAGTTTTCTCAACGTGGTTGCACGCAGTACATACCGCATGTCCACACCTAAAAAACCTCTTACTATCCAACCACGGTTGAATTTGTGTTTTTCTGGATTGAAATAGACTAGGGGAAAGGATGGCTCCCAAACTAGGTGCCCTTCTAGCTACAAATCTGACATTTGATTCTATGGCTTCCTTAATCCTAGCATTAGTGTAAAGTAGAGGAAGATGTTTCTTAATAATTTGGATGATTTCTGAATACGGTCGGCTATAGTTAGTACTAAATGTGATACTTTTATTAGATGTTTTTACAGAGTTCTTTCGATTACTCTGAACAAGAGTGTTACGGTCCATATTCTCCACTTTTCGTGCAGCTGCCTGAAGATGGTCCTGTCTGTATCCCCTTTGTTTTAAATTTTTACAGACTTTTTTTCGATGTGTAGTAAACTCCTGATAGTCACTGCAGTTCCTCCTAAGACGGCATAACTCTCCTAATGGGATATTACGTGTGACATGCCCCGGGTGACAAGATGAGGCCAGAAGTATAGAATTCTGTGCAGTGGGTTTACTGTAAGGGCTGACTTTGATTGGTACCCCCTAAAATTTTAAAAAAAAAAAAGGGGGGAAAAAAAATTTTTAAAAACCCCCTTTTAAAAAATTTACCTTTTTTTAAAAAAAAAAAACCCAAAATTTTTTTTTTTTTTTTTAAAAAAAAAAAAGGGTTTTAAAAAAAAAAATTTAAGGCCCCGGGGCCCCCGGGAAAATTTTGTTTAATCGGAATTTTTTTTTTCCCCTTTGCCTTTTTAAAAAATTTTTTTTTTTAAAAAAAATTTTTAAAAATTTTTTTTTTTTTTTTTTTTTTAAAAAAAATTTTTTGGGGGTTTTTTTTTTTGGGGGGGCCCAAAAAATTTTTTTTTTTTCCCCCCCGGGGGAAAAAAGGGGGGCCCCCGGGGGGGGGGGGGGGGAAAAAAAAAAAATTTTTTCCCCCCCCCAAAAAAAAAAAAATTTTTTTTTTTTTGGGGGTTTTTGGTTTGGGGGGAAAAAGGGGGGGGTTTTCCCCCCCTTTTTCCCTTTAATTTCCCTTTTTTTTTGGGGTTTTTTTTTTCCAAAAATTTTGCTTTTTAAAAAAAAAAAATTTTTTTTTAAAAATTTTTTTTTTTTTTCCCCAAACTTTGGGGGAAAAAAAAGGGTTCTTTTTAAATTTTTTTAAATTTTTTTTTAAATTGGGAAAAAAAAAAAAATTTTTTTAAAAAAAAAAAATTTTTGGGGCCGGGTTGGGGGGGTTTTTAAATTTTTTTAAAAATTTTTAAAAAAAAAAAGGGAAAAAAGGGGGGCCCCAAAAACCCCCAAAATTTAAATTTTAAAAAAAAAAAAAAAAAATTTTTTTAAAAACCCAAAAGGGGGAAAAAAAAATTTTTTGGTTTCCTTTGGGGGTTTTTTTAAAAAGGGGAAAAGGTTTTCCCCTTTTTTTAAAAAAAATTTTTTTAAAAAAAAAATTTAAACCCAAAAAAAAAAGGGGGGGTTTAAAAAAATTTTTAAAAATTTTTTTTTTTTAAAAAAAAAAAAAATTTTTTTTAAAAAATTTTTTTTTGGGTTTTTTTTTTTTAAAAAAAAAAAAGGGGGAAAAATTTTTTTAAAATTTGGGAAAAAAAAAAAAAAAATTATAAAAAAGGAAAAAATTTAAAAAAAAAAAAAATTTTTTTAAAAAAAAGGGGGGCCAAAAATTTAAAAAAAGGGGGGGGAAAAAAAAAAAGGGGGGGGGGCCCCCCGGGGGGGGGCCGGGGCCCCCGGGGGGGGGGAAAAAAAAAAAGGGGGGGAAAAAAAAAACCCAAAAAAAAAAAAAAAAGGGGGGGAAAAAAAACCCGTTTTTTTTAAAAATTTGGCCCGGGGGGTTTTTTTTTTAAAAAAATTTTTTAACCCTTTTTTAAAAGGGAAAAAAAAAAAAATTTTTTGGGGGTTTTTTTTTTTTTTCCCCCCCCCTTTTTTTTTTAAAAAAAAAACCCCCCGGCCCTTTTTTTAAATTTTTTTGGGGTTTTTTAAAAAAATTTTTTTAAACCCCCTTTTCCCCCAACCCCTTTTTTAATTTAAAAAAACCCTAAAATTTTTTTTTGGGGGGGGTTTTTTTTTTTTAAAAAAAAAAATTTTTAAAGGGAATTTTTGGGGGGTAAAATTTTTTTAAAAAAATTTTTAAAAAGGGGTTTTTTTTTTTTTTCCTCAATTTTTTGGGGGTTTTTAAAAAAAAAAAAATTTTTTAAAAAAAAGGAAAAGGCCCAAAAAAAATTTAAAAATTTATTTTAAAAAAAAAAAAAAAAAAAAGTTTTTTCCCCCAAAAACCCCCTTTTTTTAAAAAAAAAAAAATTTTTTTTTTTTTCCCCCATTTTTTTTTTTAAAAAAAAACCCCTTAATTTTTGGAAAGAAAAAAACCCGGGAAAAAGGGGGGTAAAATTTTTTTTAAAAAAAAAAATTTTTAAAAAAAAAAAAAAATTTTTTTTTGGGCATTTTAAAAAGGGGTTTTTCCCGAACCCCTTTTTTTTTAACCCCAAGGGGTTTTAAAAAAAAACTTTTTTTTTAAAAAAGTAAAATTTTTAAAAAATTATTTTTTTTTTTTAAAAATTTTTTTCCCCCTTTCCTTTTAAAAAACCCCCCAAAACCCCGGTAAAATTTTGGCAAAAAAGGGGGGGGGGCCCTTTTTGGGGGTTTTTTTAAAAATTTTTCCCAAGGGGGGTTTTTTGGGGTTTTTTTTTTTAAAAAAGGTTTTTTTTTAAACCGGGAAAAAAAAACCCTTTCATTTTTTAAAAGGGAAAAATTTTTTTAAAACCCCAAAAATTAAAAAAAAATTTTTTTTTTTTTTTTTTCTTTTTAAATTTAAAAAAAAGGGGGAAAAAGGGGGAAAAAAATTTTTAAAAATTTTTTTTGGGGGGGTTTAAAAAAACCCCTTTTTTTTTGGATTTTTTGGGGGGGGGAAAAAAAGGGGGGGGTGTGGGGTTTTTTGGGGTTTTGGGGGGGTTTTGGGGGGGGCGGGGGGGGTTTCCCCCCTTTTTGGGGGGGGGGGGGGGGGCCCCGGGGGGTTTTTCCTGGGGGGGGGGGGCCCGGGGGGGGGGGAAAAAAAAAACCCCCCCCCCGGGGGGGGGGGGTTTTTTGGGGGTTTTTTTGGGGGTTTTTGGGGGGGGGTTTTTTTTTTTTTGGGGGGGGGGTTTGGGGAAAAGGGCTTTTGGGGGGGTTTTTTTTTTTTTAAAAAATTTTGGGGGGTTTTTTCCCAAAGGGGGGGGTTTTTTTTGGGGGTTGGGGGAATTGGGGGGGGGGCCCCCGGGTTTTTTTTTGGGGGGCCCCCCGGGGGGGTTTGGGGGGGGGGCCCTTTTGGGGGGGGGGGGGGGGGGGGGGGGATTTTTTCCCTTTTTGGGGGGAAAAACCCCTTTGGGGGGGGGGGGGGTTTTTTGGGGGGGGTTGGGGGTGTTTGGGGGGAAAAAAAAGGGGGGGGGAAAAAATTTTAAAAAAAAAAAATTTTTTTGGGGGGGGGGGGGGGGGAAAAAAAAAAGGGGGGGGGGAAAAAAAAAAAAGGGGGGCCAAACCCCCCCCCCCCCGGAAAAGGCCCCCCCCCCCCCCCCCCCCCCCCCTTTTTTTTTTTTCCCCAAAGGGGGGGGGGGTTTTTTTTGGTTTTTTTTAAAGGGGGGGGGTTTGGGGGGGGGGGAAAAAAATTTTATTTTTTTTTTTGGGGGGGGAAATTTTTTTTTTTGGGGGGGGGAAAAAAACCCCCTTTTTTTGGGGGGCCCCGGGGGGGGGGGGGGTTTTTTTTTTTTTTTTTGGGGGGGGGGTTTAAAGGGAAAAGGGGGGGCGGGGGGGTTTTTTTGGGGGGGTTTTAAAAAATTTTTTTTTTTGGGGGGGGGGGGGTTTTTTGGGGGGGGGTGGGGGGGGTTTGGGTGGGGGGGGGGGGAAAAAGGGGGGGGGGGGTTTTTAAAAAAGGGGGGTTTTTTTTTTGGGGGGGTTTTGGGGGGGGGGGGGAAAAAAATTTTGGGGGGCCCGGGGGGGGGGGGGGGGTTTTTTTCCCCCGGGGGGGTTTTGGGGGGGGGGGTTTTTAGGGGGGGGGGGTTTTTTTGGGGGGAAAGGGGGTTTTTCCCGGGGGGGTTTTTAAAAAAAAAGGGGGGGGGAAAAAAATTTTTTTTAAAAAGGGAAAAGGGAAAAATTTTTTGGGGGGGGTTTTTTTTTTTAAAAAAAAAATTTTTTTTTCACTTTTTTTTTTTTTAAAAAATTTTTTAAAATTTTTTTAAAAAAATTTTTTTTTTTTTTTTTTAAAAAAAAAAACCCAAAAAATTTTTTTTTTTTCCCCCCCCCCCCTTTTTTTTTTTTTTTTAAAAAATTTTTTAAAAAAAAATTTTAATTTTTTTTTTAAATTTTTTTTTTTTTTTTTTTTTAAAATTTTTAAAAGAAACCCCCCCGTTTTTTTTTTTTTTTAAAAACCCAACAAAAAACCCCCTTTTTTTTTTTGGGGGGTTTTTTTATTTTTTTCCAAAATTTTGGGGGGGAAAAGGGAAAAAAAACCAAAAAAAAAAAATTTTTTTGGGGGGGGGGGGGGGGGGTTTTTTTTTTCCCCGGGAAAAAAATTTTTAAAAATTTTTTTTCCCCTTTTGGGGAAATTTTAAATTAAAAAAAAAAAAATTTTTTTTTTTGGGGGGTTTTAAAAAAAAAACCCCCCCCCCTTTTGGGGAAAAAAAAAATTTTTTTCCCTTTAATTTTTTTAAAAAAATTTGGAAAAAAATTTTTTTTTTTAAAGGGGGCCCCCAAAAAAAAAAAGGGGTTAAACCCCAAATTTTTTTTTTTGGGGTTTTTTTTTTTGGGGTTTTTTTTTTTTTTTGGGGGAAAAAACCCCCTTGGGGGGGGGGGGGGGGTTTTTTTTTGCGGGCGGGGGGGGGGAAAAAAAAAAAGGGGGGGGGGGGGTTTTTTTAAAGGGGGGGGGGGGGGGGGGGCCCCCCCCCAAAGCAAAGGGGGGGAAAATTTTTTTTTGGGGGGGGGTTTTTTTAAAAAAATTTTTTTTTTTTTTTTGGGAAAAAAAATTTTTTTTTTAAAAATTTTTTTTTTTTTCCCCCTTTTTTTTTTTTTTTTTTCCCCCCCCCTTTTTTTTCCCCCAAATTTAAAAAAAATTTTTTTAAAAAATTTTTTAAAAAAAAATTTTTTTTTTTTCCCTTTTGGTTTTTCCCCCCCCCTTTTTTTGGAAAAATTTGGGGTTTTTTTTTTTTAAAAATTTTTTGGTTTTTTTTTTCCCCTTTTAAAAAGGGGGTTTTTTATTTTTATTTTTTTTAAAAAAAAAAGTTTTTTTTTTTTAAAAAAAAGGGGGAATTTTTTATTTATATTTAATAAATTTTTTTTTTTTTTTTTTTTTTTTAAAAAAAAAAAAATTTTTTTTTTTTTTTAAAAAGGGGGTTTTTTCCCCTTTTTTCCCAAAAAAAAAAATTTTTTTTTTAAATTTTTTTGGGGGTTTTTTTAATTTTTGGGGGGGGGCCCCTTTTTTTTAAATTTTTTCCGGTTTTTGGGCCCCCCCCTTTTTTAATTATTTTTAAAAAACCCAAAACCTTTTTTTTAAAAAAAAAAACCCCGGGGAAAAAAAAAATTTAAGTTTAAAAAAAAAAAATTTTTGGGAAAAAAACCTTTTTTTTCCCCCCCAAAAAAAAAAAAAACCCCCCCAAAAAAAAAAAATTTTTTTTTAAAAGGGGCCAAATTTTTGGGGGGTTTTTTTTTTTTTTTTCCCCCCCCCCAAAAAGGCCCCCGGGTTTTTTTTCCTTTTAAAAAAAACCCCAATTTTTTAAATAAAAAACACTACTTATTTTTTGGAAAAAATTTTTTAAAACCGGGGGCCCCTTATGGAAATAAAAAAATTTTCCCCGGGGGGGGAAAAAAAGGGGGAAAAACCCTTCTCGGTTTTTCCCCGGGGGTTTTTTAAAATTTGTGTGACAAAAAAAAAAATTTAAAAAAAAAAAACCCCTTTTTTTCCCCTTTTTAAAAAAAATTTTTTTAAAAATACTTCAAGTTTCTGTGAAAATAAGTTCGTAAAATTTTTCTTTTTGTCAATGATCCCCAAAATATTAAATGCATTTTTTTTCTAATAGACTTTAAAACAGGTACTTTTTTTTAGGGAGGTTCTTGGGTACATGTTAAATTTTTTTTTTTGTTTGCCCTTCCCCAACCCCCAAAATGATTAAAAAATTTTTGCCACTTTTTTTGAAACGGTTCTGGGTTTTTAAAACTCCCTTTTTTCCCCCCCCAGGGTTTCTTTGGGGAAAAAAGGAGTTTTAAAACCAAAACAGTTTATACTGGGCCCAACATGTTCAATGTGTTGGGTTTCCCTTTTTACCCCTTTTATTCAACCGTGCCTAAATTTTTTGGGCTGCAAATTTTTTTTGGGTAAAATTTTCATAGTACAGTTTAAAAAAAAAAAAAAAAAATTTTCCATCAAGTTCAACCAAAGGGGGGGGAAAAACGGGACGAAGGGAGGGGAAAGTGGGAATTTTTTTGCTTTGCTTCCTCTTAAATGATAAAGACTTAGAAACCCCAAAGGCAAGAAAACCCTTTTGCCAAAATAATATTTAAATTTCTGCCTTCCCAAAAATTTCCCCTCAACGGATCTAGAATTTTTTTAAAAGATACCTAAAATAAATTTTTCATTTGTTTTTATATCTAAGCCTTTTTTGAAACCCTAACGGGTTTTGTCAAAGAACAAACTCATCATGCACCAAAATTTTACATATTTTAATCTTGTTTTTGAGGGGGCTTTTCTTTTCTGGGATTTAAACCCCTTTTTTCTCCCGAGGAAGGGAATGTCCCTTTTTCTTTATATGAAATGCTTTTCCCAATAATTTTTTTTGCGGCCTTTTTTGTACATATAATTTTAAACATGGTTCCCCTCAATTTGGTTTTTCAAGAAATAAATAAGGTTTAAAAACTTTTAAAAACCCTTTTTCAATTTAAAAGAAGATGGCCCTATTCTTCCCCAAAGATTTCGTTGCTGATCTTTGCCCCTTTTTCTATTCCATAACATGCTATCAAATTTAAATGGAGCCCAGAAATGAATATTTTAAAATGGGGAAGTTGGGGGGCCCGGCTTTGGAATCAAACTTTTAAATTTTTACTTTGGAAAAACCTTTTTTTGTGTAGTTGTTTTTTAGTCTTGGCCTCTTTTGATGGAAATCCAAAAAAAACCCTTTTACCTTGTTTCTTTCCCCCAAAATTTAAAAGAAGGGGGTCACAGAAAACATCTAACAAACAAGCCCCAAAAAAAACATTTTTTCCCTTTTTGGGTAATCCCCTTTTAAATGCCTGGGAAAAAAAAAAACTTTATTTTTGTTTGTTTTTTAAAACCCCCTATTTAAAAAAAAAAAGCATATGGGCTTGGGGAAAAGAGGGGGGAAATATTGGTAATGGGGAAACTGTCTGGAAAAAATTTAGCTTGATTATTAGAAATAGTTTGGGCCTTAAACCCAACTTTTTAAAAAATAAAGGGGGGAATGATTTCAACATTTATTGCATTTGGCAAAAAATTTTGTTATAAATGATTGGCCCCCCCTATATTTTGGGGGGTTTACCCAAAAAGGGGCCCCTTTTTAAGGGAAAAAAATTTTCTTTTTTCTAAAATTAAAAAACCCCTCAGAGCTCATTTTTTATTTCAAAAAAGTGCTCGGAAAAATAAAAGAAGGCAAAATTTTGGGCGCAATGAGCTCTCAATTGGTTTTGGGGTTTTGGTTTTGGGGCAAAATCAAAAAATCAAAAAACCTTTTCTGCTAAAACCCCGGGTTTTATACAGAAGGGTTTTAAATGTCCCAAAATTTTTGGAAAAAACCCTAAAAAATTTTAAAAAGGGAAAAAAGTCTAAATCTTTAAAAAATAAGTTTTTTACAAAAATGTTTTAAAGCTAAGGTGTACTTTTTAAACTGGAAGGTAAAAAAGAAAAAAGTCTTAAAACCCAAAAAAAGGGTCTTTTCCGAAGAAAATTTCCTCTTAAGGGTTTTTTTCCCCAAAACAAAATGCTGAAGGGGAAAGGGGATGACTAAAAACTGGATCTTTTTTCAGTTTTTCACTTAAAGATTGTTATTGACCCCGAAGCAAAACCCAAAATCAACAGATAGGGGGGCGGTCTTTTTACTTTTGGGAACCCGCCCGGGCCAACCCTCTCATCGGGAAAAGGGGGAAAACACAAGACAAAAAAGCATTTTTGCATACATAAAAAAGAGTTAAAGGCAAAAATTTTTTTTTACTTGAAAACAGCCACAAACTACTAGATTAGTTAATTGGGCTTGTTTTGGGCCCGGGGGCCCAAATTTAAAAAAAGGTTTTGGGTTAGTTGCTTCTCCAATGGGCAAAAACCTCTTTCTGGGTTTTTGGGAAACCCCTTGGGGGGGCAAAGGGTTGCCCCCGTTTTGTTAGGGCAATTTTGAAAAAAAAAGGGGAGAGGTGAAAATCTAAAAAAGAAGAGAAAAAAAAAAAAAAAAAAACCATAAATTTATAAACAAAATTGGGCCAACCCCAAACAAAAAACATATAAGACTCATTTAAAAAAGATTTTAAAACCCGTCCAGCACCCAGAAAAAGGGAAAAAAACCCATTTCCCAAAATTTTATTAAACAGAGCGCCCACCTTTCATATTTTAAAAAACCTTTTAAAAATAGCCCACGTATTTAAAAAACAAAGCTATAGTCATGTGACTTATTTTGCACAAGAACCCTTTAAACCCGTCCATAGCGATCAAATTTCACAAACCTTTTTCCCCTTTTATATTTTTCCCGCAAATTTTTAAAAAAAAAGCCCCCGCAAAAAAACCCAATAACAAACAAAAAACCCTTTTTAATTTTTTTTTTTGCATAAAATATAACTTAAATTTCCTTTTTTTTTTGAGGGGATGTATTTTGATGATGTACTAGTGCTCTCCAGGCATCACATTTTGGAAATTATGGAAGCCCAAAAAGTATCCATATGTGTGGGGAACCCGGTTTTCAGAGGATCCCCAAATCTTTAGGGGAGATGCAACCCAAAGACCCCCCACCCCTGACATATTTGTCCCCAAATTTTCAAGTGAAAAAATTGGTTAAAAAAAAAAAAAAAAAAACACCCAAGAAATTAAAATTATTTGAACCTTCTCCCGCTTTTTCATAAAAGAAACAGTTTTTGGAAAAAAAAAATAAACCAATATTGTATTGGAAAAAAACAAAATTATAATGGGAAAAGACACTTTTTGGGAGAAGCTTCTGTTCCCAAATGTTGTCAACCAATTAATTTTTGGGCTACCAGGATAAATTTTAAACAAAAAAATGTTTTCCTTTTTCATATCCCACCACGAAGACTCAAGGAACATCAGGCTCGGACAAGAGACCTCCATGGCAAGACTTGCTGTATTCTCTTGCTGGCCCTTGATGATCACAAACTGGTATTATTGCCGCTACTCTACAAGATCTGGTGCCGAAACCTCTACTATTACTTCCCCCTTGGGGTCACAGTTATAGACTTTTCAGGGGAAATTAAGGCAGTTCATGACACAGAGCTGAATACCGAGAATAAGGGTCTTGAGCAAGGCGGTTATTTTACATTTCCATTGCTTCTTCTAGTAACTTTCCGCTATCAACTTTGAAGAAGAGTACGGTCAGGATATTTTTGCCAGTGGATATACTCTTGGTAATTTGTGTCCATTTCCACTGCTTCCTCCCAGGGATAAAATCCAGTTGAAACTACAAGGAGTAGAACCACAAAATCCCAGATGTCTATACTTGGTTCCAAAACTAAGACCTTGTCATCTTTTAAATTGCATAACTCGGGAGACATATACGGAATTATGTGGGACATTGCTGAAACCAGGCTCCCTACATGTTGAGTCATCCCAAAGTCGGCAACCTTAATATGATGACGACTGTCTTTGTCAATGCTCACCACACTGTCAGGCTTTAGGTCCCTGTGCACCCATCCTCTGGAACGCATATAGTCAAGAGCACCAGATATTTGGGTTGTGCACCTCTTTATGGCTTTCTCTGGAATTCCAACCTGCAGAGGTCAGATCAGCATCATTAGATATAGTTGTGTACTGCCATAAAGAGCTTCTACATCTTGGACTATGGTGGAGGTTAGTGTATGTTATATCAAGCATTATACTGTAATGGAGCCCTCGTCCACCCTCTGTAGGGCCTTATGTGTCAAAAAAAGACATGAGCTTGCCATATGTATTAGAGTTGTAGCTGGATATCTCTAGCCTTTAGTATTGTTAGAATGGTCATGTTGTAAATGGAACAGGTGGAGTAGTGTTTCTTACCTCAGCATCGATAAGATGAAACAATGTGCCAGTTGTTGCGATCTCCTGAGCCATGACATAATAATCTATCGTGTCGATGAAGATTGGGTATGTGGTAATTATTTTTGGGTGCGCCGACAGAGAAGTCAACAGACAGCTCTTTTAGAAAGGTATTGAACCCGGTCCGGTCCTTTCTTACCAGTTTCACAGCCAGCGATCATAAGAAATGTTCACATCTTCATAATATCACCAATATTTTTTACCTATAAGGTAAATTACTTACAAACATAAAATGCAAAGCAATAAAGTCATGTATATGCAAAAAAAGGTACAAAAACAAGAAAACACACGCATCATCATAAACAAATATTTGAATTCAGCAGCACAAACAATCTGTGACATCTATGAATTTGCATGCAGAATTTTCTTTGCCGTATATTGTGCCAAAAACTGCTACAACACTGTTCTATAGATAGCACAATACATTATAATGCGCCTTTAGTGTGCCTAAGTTTGATGCAAAACTGACATACAAAGTTTGACACATTACACTCTATGTGGTAAAATGTTTGCCGCATAATACTTTCATTCATATGTCGTATTTTACACTACTCTATATTTGGAACTGGTGTGTCGGCGGCAAGTTACAAAAATGGTGCATGCAAATTCATAGATGTCGCCCAATGTTTGTTGTTTGAGTGTTCTGTATTCTGCAGGAGTATTTTTTGGTATTGTTGAAACCCAGAGAATAAAACTGATATCATAACCTAAAATTACTGTTTCCTTTTTTTGAAGGAAGGATGTAGAAGAAACACCAAAGTAAAACTACAGGTTTTTAGCACAAATAAGCCATCATGCTGCAATGTTGCCTCGAATACAAACTCTCCTTGAAATGTGGCAACATTTTTTTTGTTGTCAAAAGTAAACTAACAAGAAAACTATAAAAATTTGGTATTGCAATAATAGTAATGGCCCAGATAATAATATCACCATGGTATTATTCCTGCACAGTGAACAGCACAAACACCTCACGCAAAAAATAAGCCTAAAATAGTCTTGGTCTTCCTAAAAAGACAGTTACATGCCCCATATAGGCAGGTAGGGCATAGAGTAGACTATAGGGCCCCATATAGGAAGACAGGGTTCATTAATGTTAAAAAATAAGAAATCCGTTACTCACCTGTCCCCCGCTCCTTAGCAGCCCAGCTCCTGGACAGTCCATGCTCAGTCTGAGGCGGGAGGCGCAGCCCATGACAGCACTGTGCGGCGGAAGGCCCAGGCGTTCAGAGGCAGGATGCACCGGGCACCTCCACTCCGCCCCACCGGCAGTGAACTGTTAAGTTCACTACCAGCGGGCGCAGGAGCAGGACTACCGGGGTAGCAGATGTGATGGCAGCTGCCCCGGGGCCCGAGCCCCAAGCAGCTGCTGTGTCTGCTGCCCCGGTAGTTACGCCCCTAAGCAGGTCCTATGAGTGAGTCCACTTCATATTCCCTTACTCACGCCACGCAAAAACTGTTGGTTAGAGGGTTAATACATTGGACTTTTATGGGCAATGATAACAATTTTAAGTTTAATTTTAATGTTTTCTAGTTTTTTTTTTAACTAGAAAAAGGGAAAATTTTAAATTATTCTGTTCGTTTTTAAAACCTTTTAATTTCTTTTATATGTATTTATTTTTAGCCCCTCTAGAATACTAATTTATTGTATTGGGTATCAGGTAATCTGCATCTACAATCCCTGCTCATTGCTCTGATTAGAGATCACAGACACAGTGGTCAAACGCAAACGTTGCTATAATCGGTGATCTCGGTGTCCGACCCAATTACACATCATGCACAGGTCACCTGTAGGTAGTGGTCCTTTTTATGGAGTTTAGTATAACGGACATTATTTTGCAGGTTGGCAGGATTCTAGCCATACAAAACATTTAGAATTCTTATGTTCCAAGTACTTTCTAAAAATTACTTGCCTAGTAGCTAAATAGCACATCATGCACAGGTCACCTGCTGAGAAGACCATAGTTATACAATTCTACAATTTCCATGTGGATGTGCTCGGGTGGTCAAACCAGTATCCATTAGCCTTACAATAGCCCCTCAGGACCTCTCCTAGGTGGACACTGACTGGTTAGTTGTAATTAATACAATGTATTGATCCAACATCAGTATGTGGCCTGCAGGGGAGTCTCCTTGTCTCTTGCAAAAGTCTATTTTCCAATCAAACCCCATTTCCTGAGCAGGAACAGCACCTCACAGGTCACACAGACGCCCATTACAGTACACTTGTCAAAAATATACTTTTTTTTTTTTTTTTTTTTTTTAAACGAGTCCTCCAATTTGGACAACAGTCCATTTAGAAAATATAACAAAATCGGAGCACGCTTCCTGGTGCAATACTGATGGGGTATGCAGGCAATAATAATCACTATCACACCACTCGCCTCTTTCTGTTGTGCAATGTGAGGAGCAAGGCTCAAGATGCCAAGTGCAGCCTCCTGCCCCTATAACTTCCTAGGTAACTGTCCATCAGGTTCACAAATCTATTTGCCGCAAAGGAAACAGCGGGATTAATCTGTGCTCCTTATCTGTTAGGGTCACTCACACTCATAGATTCATACTAAAGGAAACTCCCCATATCATGAAACTAAAACAGGTCAAGTTAGACTTCTCCTCTTTAGGGCTCTGGCTACATCATCTCTGTTCATCTCTCGAGTTCTCCACACACTTCCCGCCCACATAAACCGCATACACTGAGATTAAGGGCGACATGTATGAAGACTCTCTTGGTCTAAGACTTTTTTTGTTGCCCGTAGCAACCAATCAGAGCGCCCATTTAATTCTTTCAGAGCACTATATGAAATGTAAGGGGAACTCTAATTGGTTGCTATGGGCAAAAAAGAAAGTCTTAGACCAAGACCGTTTTAATAAATGTGGCCCTAAATGTGTAAGATATTTGTGTCCCAACTAAAAAATATAATGTAACTTTTAATATAACTATATAAAAAAGTAAACGCCAAGGACCTCATTTATCCAAACTTCCTCACAGTAAGACTGTTCTTGTTGCCCATAGCAACCATAAGAACTCATAGTAACCAGAGCCCATAGCAACTAATCAGAGCTCATAGCAACCAATCAGAGTACAGCTTTCATTTTTCCAGAGCAATTCTGAAAATAAGCTGCACTGTGATCGGTTGCTATGGGCTCTAATTGGTAACTATGGGCTCTAATTGGTTGCTATGGGCTCTGGTTGCTATGACAACAAAGACAGATTTACTAATAGACCATTTTGATAAATGAGGCCCAATGCATTTACCCTATAATTCCCATAACCAAACAACCCTACGTAAACAGGGTAATCACCCTAGAAATAGTGGCCCTGTACTCCAACCTGCCTCTACCGAAGAGCCCTACATGTCCCTTTAAAAGGATATAAAAAAAATGTAATATATAAAGGGTCAATTGAATAAAAATGCTGCAGAAAAAAAAAGTCACAGAAGATTGATTATAGAGAACTATACTTAAAAGACATGATAGTCCAAAAAGTATAATGTATGACTCGGGCTAAAACTCCATAATAGATGTACAAGTGCTACACTAGGGCCACATATGGGATATCTCTAAAAACGGCAGACCTGGGGGAATTCATATTAAGTTGCATTTACCTGGTCACATTTACCGTATTGCAGTGAATAAAAGATAAATATTGAAAATCTGCAAAAAAAAAGTGAAATTTTGAAACTTCACCTCCACTTCGCTTTAGTTTCTGTGAAATGCCTAAAGGGTTATCAAACTTCCTAAACACTGTTATAAATACCTTAAGTGGTCTAGTTTCTTAGATAGAGTGATTTATGTGGGTATCTAACATGCAAGCCCCTCAAAGCCACGTCAGAACTGGACTGGTCCCTAAAAGAAAATGTATAATGCAAATTTTCTTGAAAATGTGAGAAATTACAACTAAGTTTCTAAGCCCCCAAAAGTCGTAAAAAAAAACATTTAAAAAATGATGCCAAACTATAGTGGACATATGGTAGATGCTAGTTATAAACTATTTTGTGGTAAATAATTATTTGTCTTGCAAGCAGAAATTTTGGAACATTGGAAAATTTTAATATTTTTCACAAAGAAACAAGGATTGTATAGACCAAAATTTCTTACTATCTTAAACCACAATGAGTCACGAGAAAATATTCTCTGAATCACATGGATAAGTAAAAGTGTCAAAAAGTAATTTTCACATAAAGTGACATGCTAGATTTCAAAAATAGGGCTGTGTCAGTAAGGCCAAAACTTGCTAGGTCCTTAAGGGGTTAAACCCTCCCTATCGAAGGGTGTAATAGGTAATGAATCAATTGTAATGAGTAACCATTGTACCCCATATGCATGAGGTGCAATGCTCAAAAAGTGTGTGTGTATATATATTTGGATTAGTATCTGCTTTATCTTCAATCATTATTTAGGGGGCTTGAAACCATAACGCTATAGAAAACTGGTAATTGGTTCTATCATTCAATGGTCATCCAGGAACCAATAAATATTGAATAGATACAAATAGAAAATCTGAAAAAAAAAAAAAAAAAAAGGTATTATATAGAGTTATTTTATTTAACTAAGTTACATAGGATCAATAACAACAAAAAATATGAGAATAGATTGTATATGGGAAATGTATGATTTATTTTATATATTCAAGATTTCCTTTTTTTTTTTTTTTTTTTTGTGTCGCATCTTGGGGGATTACCGCACCCATCTCCTGATATCCTCTGTGCTGCTGAGAGACCTTGTTGTTTTTTAGATTATGCAACAGTCATGCTGTGACCACTGCACTCATTGGGGGATGGGTGCGGTGATACTCGAGGCGGTGGCATAGTCAAAGTAGTAGTGTTTGTTGTTTTTTTTTGTTTTCTTTTAGCTCCTGGAGAGTTAATTTTATGATGCCTTTGACAGTTTTCTGATCCACTGAGATTTCATTGTTAATGAAGTGATTGATGTAATCAAGAACCTATTGGGACATACTTTGTGTTATAAATGAGATGTGGAAAAAAGTTTTATATTACCTCTGATGAAGCGCTAAGTTGGAGCGCGAAACGCGTTAGGTCTATGTATGTTTTTAATCAGTTTAGGATAATATCCTTGCTGTTTTAGAAATAAAATTCAGAAGTTTACTATATACCAGCCTTCATCATTGGCATTTACTTATAATCCATGTGCGCCGGTTCGCCATTTTTTTTTGTTGCGAGCTTTGACTATACTAATAGAACAGATCAGGGGAGCATGTGAACGGTTCCTACCCCTCCCTGCTCTGCTGTATTAGTGACAACTTGATTATAGTAACTCACTTCACAGCTGCCCTGTGTCTGTTCTGACAGGGTTTTTTTGTTGTTGCTTGAGATGTCCGTGGAGATTTGTATGCTACAGCAGGGGGTCTAGGAACACTTGCATCCCCCTTGCTCTGCTATTAGCATAAACAGCTTTACAGACCTATGGCTCCATAGCCACTCATAGATCAGCGCTCTCCCTGCTGTCTCCTGACTCTGTGGAGAGTAGCAGCAAGAGCCTGCAGCAGACCTAGGCAGGCACACACAGGGTTAACCCTGGCAGCAAACCCCCCTCGCCCCCCCCCCCCTTGCTGTATAGAAGTTACTGCAGTCAGAGGTGGAGAGCTGTCTGTGTGCTGAGGGGAGGGGGGAAGGGGAGGAGAAAAGGCAGACAAGAAGCACGCCCATGAATTCAGTGTGTCTGGCAGCATAGAATTTTTGAAGTAGGCTGAAAGCCTGTAGTGAGACAACTCCTTTAAGTCAAATAGAGAAACCTATATATTGTATAGACTCATTACAGTATGAATTACAAGATTTAATATATTACGGGAGCCCTACCACAAGTAAAAAGATGAGAAACCTTTCATTTTCAATGATTTTAATTTTTTGTGATACACTAGTGTGTGTGTGTGTGTAATATGTGTGTGTATATGTATATATATATATATATATATATATAATATATATATATATATATATATATATATATATATATATATATATATATATATATTATATTATCAGTTTTCCATAGCATTATGGTTTCCAGTCCCCAAAATAATGAGAAATGAAGAATTTGCTTTATCTGGATTAGTATCTGCTTTATCTTCAATCCTCCATGTAACATCAGAAAGAGCTGAAGGATGAGGACAGGAACTTCCTTGGGTCATGTACTTTATACACAATGTACCTCGCAGTTTACCTTTTTTTTTCTTTTCTCTTTTTTTGCAAGATTTTCAATTTGCATCCATTTTTCACTGGAACACAGAAAATGTGACCAGTGAAACTCAACATCTATTTCAACATCCAATTCTACTATTTTTTAGAGATGTCCCATATGTGGCCCTAGTGCACTATTTGGCTCAACCACAAGTCTCGGCATAGGAGGAGCACCTTCTGGACTTTGGGGTCTCTCTCATTACAATTTTCGTTAGGTGCTATTCCAAGTGCTAAAACTTAACACCCCTAAAAGACCCCATATTGGAATTATCCACAGGTGTTTCACAATTTTTTTTTTTAGCTTTAGACAGTAAAAATGAAAAAAAAATCCAACAATCTGCAATTTTAGCTGAAAATGTTTCTTTTTCTAAAAGGAATCCTGGAAAAAAAAAAACACCCCAAAATGTGGGTGTAAGCTGCTGTTTGCAAAAAGGGCAATACACTACGTGGAAATCCCTAAAGAAGCATTTATGCTATCTATCATACATGAAAAAACTTTGAGACTCTCGGTTCACATATTTTGATCAAAAGATGTTTAAGCTGCCCACGATGTTTAAGCTGCTGTTTGGGCACATGGTAGGTCACACAAGTGCTATTTTGGCTTTTGGAATGCGGATTTTGGTGGTGTCATCACACACAGACACACACCCTTCCAGAAGCCACCTCATTTTATATTCAACACCCCTTGTGGATCTTATCTAGCGGTGTATTGTGCATTTTGGGCACACATGTTTCTTGCAATATTAATGACAGGTTAACTTTAACATTCAGATCGGTACCAATATGAGATCAAATTTAGTTTTTTTGTTTCACTACTTTTACCCAATAGAAATGTGTTTGTAAAAAAATTGCGTTTGTCATCATAGTCTCATAGCCATAACTTAAAATTTTTCTGTATATGGAGCGCTCCATCTTCCTCCTGGCATAGGGGACATGATGTAAATAGACTGTGCAGGCAGGGTGATGACATAGCACGCCACCTGTGTCAGATATCTGGAAGGCCACAGTCCTCTTCAGAGCAGGGAGCGCTGGCTCACTGCTCCGCAATAGTATACAGCTGAAGAGATCAGGCCCAGATGCCAACGACTGAATCAAGTATAATCAAGGGCTTTTTCAGCACAAAACGTGCAGAAAAACTCTGCTTATAGGTTATGTATTTATTGTATTATTTATGGTCAATTTCTGGGACAGTATCTATTTTCAGTATTCAGTGTTTTTAGCTTCTGGGTGTAATCAGGTGTCTACATTTTTAATTGTATTAGTAATAAAATATCAGATTTGAATTAATCTTTGTGTAGGTATTTATTAATTAAAACAAACCTGTTCCTATAAGTGCCGGTAATTTGCATTTTAAAGGATACATCCCGATATGGATCTCTCTAGTTCTCTCTGTTTCTATAGCTAATTACATATTTTCTTTCTTTTATTGATGCTTTTGTCTAATAATATCTCCTAAATTCAGGGTGAGAACTTGAGTGTGGTTTTGAACATAATTAAGAACTCTTCCATGTTTTACATACATTCATTTTTTCAATATGTGCCGATGTAAAAATCTCAAATCTGTTTCTCGTATACTTTTACAGCACATACATCTTGCTGTAAAAGTATACGAGAAACAGACCAAAAATTACTTAAATTACTCAAATGTAACTTCTTCTAAAATACCATTGAATTGTATGGGCTTTGTTTTTTATGTTTCTACTTTATATGCGGAAACAGTAGTGGGCAGAACTACCTCCCCATCCATATAAAAAATAACCCCCCATCGAGTGTGTATTAAAAGAGGGGAATAAAGCAAATGAGCGAAGCACTGTAAAGGAGCTGCACGCCCAAAATTTTGATGTACAAAAACTTACAACTTGGGACACTGTACCAAAACACGTCAAATAAATTGAAATTTAAAAGGAAAAAAGAGATGTATTGGATTTATAAGTGGGTACTTTAATCCGTGGGCTAAAGAAGTATGGAATTAATCTTTTAAAGTGGGTGGGAAAAACATTTAAAATTTTCGTATTACTATTAGCCTAAAATCTTTTTTTTTTTTTTTATATTTTTTTCCCCCATATTAAATAAAATCAGTGTCAAAAGGGAAAAAGATTTTTTTTAAAAAAAAAGGAATAATTAACAGCATATAATCCCCAAGATGGTTTTAAAAAAAATAAATATTAAGGGGCTAAATATTTTAGGGGAAAACTATTTCCTAATACAAAAAGAGATATAATATGAAGTAGGTAATAGCACAATGGGGTTATTTTTTAATTTTTACACAGATATATCGAAAATTTAAAGTACATGGACCCAAAAAAGTATAAAATTAGTTTCAAATCGTATTTGAGTCTTCCCTTTTGAACTTGATAGAAAAAGAGAGTGTAAAGGCACTTTTAGATTTAGGATTTTTTTCACCGGATTTTTGAAAAATTAAAGATGGAAACAGGAAAACGTCCTAAATTATTGTCCAAGTCACTTTTCATAGGTTTAGGAAATAATATTAAAAAGTTTATATGTCAAATGGTATCAGTTTTTTCATATTTTTACATTAGTTATATTTGGAAAAATAAAAATATGCGGGTTTTAAAAAAGCATAAAATGGATTCAAAATTATATTAGGGTTCCTTTTTTAATAAATATAAAAAAGAGAGTGTAATGTGTGAAAAAAAGAAAGAGAACTTTGCAACTATCCAAGAAAAGATTACTTTAAGCTGGGTTTGAAAACATATTTAATTGGACATTTTAAACTCCAAAGCCATTAATTACAAATGTTTAACCCTTAACGACCCCGGGGTATGAGTAGTCCCAGGGGCTAGAGGTTTGCGGGGATTGCTCCGCGACCCCCCCCCCTCCCCGCACAGCCGCCGGGTGTTTGCGGCTAACTCCCCTAACACCCGGCCGTTACATGCGAACGGGCAGCGTCGCCCCCCCGTGCTGTTTAAACCATCGACACCCCGGCAAAGTGGCCGGGGTCTGAAAGAATGGCGATCAGTGCCTCGCACCGATCTTGAGGGTGATCGGCACCGTCGCGCTAGCTGGGAAGGCTTCCCGTCACTTCCTGTCCCGGTTTGCCCACTTCCCTTGCGACAGGAAGTGGGGGGAAACCCCCTCTTGGTACACTCTAAAGCATTGCCATGCAATGCATTAGACTGTATTGGGCAAACGCGCCACTAGTGGTCAAAACCCTAGGTGGCCTCAATGTTAAAGTAAAAAAAAATAAATAAAATAAAGTTTTAAGTACAAAAATAAAGTTTTAAAAGTTCAAATCACCCCCCTTCCCCCTTTTTACAAATAAAAAAAAATTTTAAAATAAAAAAAAAAGTTACACTTTTTGGTTTCACGCATCCGAAAAGTCCGATCTAAAAAAAAAAATAATTTACCCAGGCGTGAAACTGTGGAAAAAAAAAAAATTTCCCAAACGCCAAAATCGCGTTGTTTGTCTTTTATGTCACTTAAAAAATGGGAAAAAAAAGTGTCAAAAAAGTCGCATCCATTCCAAACTATAGCGATTAAAAAATAACTTCACCGCAAAAAAAAAGCATCCCACGTGCCCAGGTTGGTACAAAAAAATTATTGGTTTCACAAAAAATGGCGCCCCGGGGAATTTAAAAAAATAAAAAAGTTTTGGAATTTTTTTACGGTACCAGAACTAACGGAGGGCTCAATTTTTTGGGATTGACGGTGCATTCAACCTGTAGATACAGAAAAAAATTTATTTACCCAAAATTGAAGCTTAAAAACAAAACCCCGCAAACATGGCGGAAATACGTTTTTATTTACAATTTTGTCCCACTTGGGAATTTTTTTGCGGTTTTTCCCGTATATTTTAAAAAATAGTGAATAAACCTTAGAAAAAATACATCTTGTCCACAAAATAAAAGCCCTCATGGTTTGTAGGTGGAAAAAAAAAAAAGTTATGGCTCTGGAAAAGGGGAGGAGGGAAAAAAGAACGTGTAACAAAAAAAAACGCCGGGTCCTTTGGGGTTAAAAATTTTATAGTGATAAGTGAAAAACAGGCCTTTATTGATTATCTCGGATTTTTTTGCATCGGCATATATTGAAAAAATTTGATGTATGTAAAAATAAAATTTGTTTTAAAATCATTGTACAGATTACCATTTCATAAATGTATAAAAAAATTTATAAAAATTTTTATAGTGACAAAAGAACACAAAAATTTTTGTGAGAAATTTTTAGATTTTTAAAAGGACAATTGAAAAAATGAATGTATGTAAACATGAATAAGTCTTAAATTATTGTTCAAAACAACACTAAAGTCTCAACCTTGATTTTAGGAGATATTATTAGACAAAAAAAAATTAAAATAAAAAACATCAATAAAAGAATGAAATTATGTACTTTCAAACTATAGAAACAGAGAAGAAAATAGGTCCATATCGGGATGTATCCTTTAAAATGCAAATCACCGACACTTAGACCATGTTCAATCCGTCTCATCTTTATCGGTTTTGTAATGAGGAGGATGTGTGATGGACAACCCAACACACCAATCAGATCACCTTATTCAGTTTGATTGATGTGACATCTAACCCATTACCTGTAACTTTATAATGTTTGGAATAGATACTGTATATCATTTACTCCTGAGGAAGAGCTAGATAAGCGTGAAATGCGTTGGTTTTTATTGTTTTTAAATTGTTTAAGATTGGCTGAGGTTAGCGCCCCTAGCCTTTTTTGAATAATAAAGTTGATCTCTGATTTTTACTGCCTGCTCAGTGCATTTGTTGGACATACATGTGCGCCGGTTCCACCATTTTGCTTTCTCTACTATATATTTATATCTATATATTTATTGTAGGAGGGTGAAAGGTGCCGTTGTCACTGATGTCACTGCGTTTTGGCTGCAGCAGGTTTGCATCCTGTCGTTTGAGGGCTCCTGCTGCATCTTTCGGACCAAAAATTTAAGCGGCGCAAGAGGCGTCATCATCTCCTCCTAGGCCAGCAGCCCGTAGGCTTCCAGCCTAGTAAATCGCGGGAGCAATGTCCCGGTGTAGGCAGTGTGATGACGTCATGCTGCTCACGCCGGAAATCAGCTCCCGGAGCGCGGACCACAGCAGGGAGCGCATAAAGGTAAGTAGCGTTTTTAATAATTTTTTTTATTCTACAGGGGGTATATAAAAAGGGGACATGAGTAAAGGGGACATATACTACAGGGGGCTATATAAATGGGACATCTATAAAGTGGCATAAATAAAGGGGGCATATACTACAGGGGGCTATATAAATGGGGCATATACTACAGGGGGCATATATACATGGGAATATACTACAGAGGGCTATATACATGGGGAATATACTACAGGGGGCATTTACTACAGGGGGCTATATAAATGGGGAATATACGACAGGAGGCTATATAAAGGGGGCGTATACTACATGGGGATATATACATGGGGCGTATACTACAGGAGGCTATATAAATGGGGCTATATAAACTACAGGGGACTGTAAACCTACCTATAGGGATCAGCATATCTACCTACAAAGAACTGTATACCTACCTACTGGGGTCTACATACCTTCCTACTTAATGGTGGGCAACATTACTACCTATTTACTTAATGGGGGGCGCCCATAAGAGGTAGGAAAAGTGCTGATAAAGTGAGGATTCTAAGATATTTGTGCATTACATTCTGCAGGGATGAGTTGTTGCTGGGAGAATTCACCATGGCGGTCTGGACAAAAGGAGAGGAAATGGGAAAAAACGGTTCAGAGAACAACTGATCAGATAGGAAGTCTCCTGTGAGTCCTTGGATCAGTGCTGTATTCACTGTTATGTGAGGTGACCTGAGCTGGTGTCTGACCACTATGTGGTCTTTATATGGTGGTTTTGTTGGTTATAAGTTTATCGATGAAGTATATATCTATTCCTGTGAGTGATTATGTTTGGTTTGGGGGAGGTGGGGCCAGGCCACAGCTCTGCCTAGGTGCCCATAATGCTGTTAAGACAGCCCTGTAGATATCGATCTAAGATGGATAGATATTGCAATACACAACTCCAGATGTGATTGGGTTGCCCAGTGTGTGTAATAAAAAAAATAAAAAAATAAATTAATTTATATATATATTTATTTATATATTATATATATATTATATTCTATATGTATATATATATATATATATATATATATATATATATAATTATATATATATATATATATATATATATATAATGTTGTGTGGTGTGTATGTTATGTCGTGGGTGTGTGTGGTGTATTACATAATTTGGAAGTTACAGAAATCTTTACATTTTAGATTCTGCTAGAAAGAAAAATAGTAATTTTTTTTCATACTTTGGGGAAATTGATAGAAAACATAAGACATGCCAGGTAGGCTTTATATAAGGTATGTTTTATTGGGAAGGGGTGTGGTCATGGTAATGTAGAGATCACTAAAGAAAAAACACTAAAACGTTAAGTAAGAACACTAGGAATAAGAAATACCAAGAAGTTGAATACTGTAACGAGTAGTATACAAGTGCCATTATATTTGAATTCCTCTACAGTTATGTGACTAATTGCAATGTTCTGTATTTTGGCTATAATTTAATCTTTTTGAAATTTGCGATGCCATTTTGTGCAACCAATAACTTTTTTGTACTAACACCTAGGGATGTGAGTGAGGCGCCATTTATTGCAGGCTGAGTGTAGCGTTATATTGCTAGCAGTTGTAATAAATGTGATCAAAAAAGTTGCATGTATTCCTAATTTTTATGGGATGTGAAATGACCCCCAAAAAAAAAAAAATTGGGCATTTTGGAATTTTTCTTCTACGGTGTTCAGCGTATGGGATAAATGTTATATTTGAATAGATCAGACTTTTTGGGGTACGGTGATACTAAATATGTGTAACTTTAATCTTTTTATTTGTAAAATGGTGAAAGAGGGGTGATTTGAACTTTTAATGTTTTACACTTAAAATCCCTTTTTTTTTTTTTACTGTAACCTTTAGTCCCCCTAGGGTGCTGGGGAAATTGAAAACATGGCAGCAATGGAAGCCTTCACAAGGCCTCCAGTTGCCTTGTTCAGCAATCGGGTCTCGGCGATCTCACCACTGATGCCCCGAGCGCAGTTGAGGAACCGTTTCTCATTGATTCAGACGCCGTGGCAATCTTTGCCATGACAACTAAGGGGTTAAACAGCTGTAATGGCTGGGTGTTAGCTGCAATTAGGCGCTAACACCCGCGACTGTGTAGCGGGATCACTCTGTGATCCCACTACAAAGCCCCTTACCGGCATCAGGATGTATTCTTACGTCTGTAAGGGGTTAATTAATAGAATGATAAAGACTATAAGGGCCACATGTATGAAAACGGTCTAGGTCTAAAACTCATGTTATGGTCCATAGCAACCAATAGCTCTGGTTGCTATGGGCAAAGTGAGTTTTAGACCTAGACGGTTTTCATACATGTGGCCCTAAGTCGAGGAATGTTTCTCTAAGATTGTGGTACGTGAAAATTGTTGCAGTATTTTGGAAATATAGAGAACAAACAGAGCTCTCACTTGGATACCACCAATCAGCTCTCCCAAAGATCAGTACTGAAGGTGAGGATGATGATAACTTTCTTGGCCTTATCAGTTTTCCTCTTAATGGTTTACTATTCAACATTATGAATGAAAACTGAACTGGGCAGGGAGAGGTCTTATCCTGTAATCACTGCTGATATCTGAACCTGCGTCCACTCCTCACATCCATGTTGCTGTAAAAACAAGACCAAAGAGCAGATTTACATAAATGATACGTGCAATTACATATTTATACTTGAAGCGGCCAAATACTTACTATTAGCTTTCATTTGACTTGCAACTTTGTACGATTCCTTTGCTATCTGGTCATTGCTCTCTAAAGTTAGTTGAGCGTCTTATATTCACTTTCAGAGAGTTTCCAAGCAATTGTTAAAGCTCAAGATAGAGAGACTGAGCGCTGAGAGAAGGGTTTTGGGCAGGAGGTTGTTTAACATTAGTTTGGCTTCCTGGTAAACTTTCACATTTGGATGGTGGAGGGGTAGGGTCAGGGATCTGTTCGCAAGTAGAGATATTTTGGCTAACATTTTGTCCGTTTCACCGCTTCCTTCCAAGGGAAAATATCTCCCCAGTTGAGTTGGCGAAGAGGAGAAACTGCAAGAGCCCCAGGAGTCAATCTTGGATCCACGATTAAGAATTCGCCATCTTTCAAGTCGCAAAATTCTGGAGACATATTTGGGATTAATGGTCATAGCTGGAAACTAGCACCCAACAAAACCTTGAGTCCATCAAAAAGCGCAAGTTGACATGGTGAAGCCTTTGATCCATGATCAAAACATTGTCAGGCTTCTGATCTTTATGGACATACCCTCTGCCATGCATGTACTGAAGAGCATGGAGATCTGGTATCGCACAATCTTTTCTACAGCCTCCTCTGGAATTCCAACCTGCAAAAATCAGATCAGCATCATTAGATATAGTTGTGTACTACCATAAACAGCTTCTATGGTGGAGGTTAGTGTGGTTGGTGCTGTTAACACGGTGGGTAAAATGGTTGGTTGGATAGTTATGTCATATCAAACATTATGGAGCCCTTCTCCACCCTTTGTAGGCCCAATGTATTGCTAAGGTATATCTACCATGTAATGATCCGTATGGAAAACTGATATATCTGGGTATCTTTAGCTTCTGGTATTCCACAATAAGAAAGGTTATGCTTAGATAGGAGAACATGTGGAGTAGGCCTTTCTTACCTCAGCACGGATGAGATGATGCAATGAGCCGGCTGTTGCAATCTCCTGAGTCATTATATATAATCCCATTGTGACCAATGAAAATGGGTAGTGGTTATTATTCCTGGTGCTCGGAGAGGGAAATAGATATGACAGCTCCTTCAGGAAGGTTTTCAGCTTTGTCCTGTTTTTCTCACCAACTTCACAGCCAGTGGTTCCCTAAAGACAAAAAAAAAAAAAGTACAATGTACTTGTTAATTGTAATGAAAATTTTGTAAAAAGACATTTTATCAGTAGTGGCCATAGATATGAGATGTTGCTTTATGGATCCTACTCTCCACCAGGAACATTATGTCTACAAATCAACCAGAGTGTGACCATGCTATGAGACCTAGGATGTAAATCTACTTAACCCCTTCATGACTGCCAATATGCCTTTTACACCAATCTTAACTGTCCTCTCTTACCCATCTGCTTTTCTTATGTTGATGGGGCTGCAATAAGCAATACAAAGTCCCCTAACAGGAGCAAAAATGTTATAATTACCTAATTAAGAATTTTGGAATGCAGCAGCTTTAGAAATTTTGTTTATACTTTTACATGTTAAGTGTTATTTAGTGTGCAAAAGTAGTAAAACTATAAAGTTTTTTTAAAAAAAGTTTAATCATCTCACATATACAATTGTCTGGGAATACAAAAAAAAAGTTTTTTAAAATGTGTTTTTTTTGCTGTCAAAAGTTTAAAAAAAAATCCTAAATTTTGGATTTCATTAACTAAAACGGTTTATAAATATTTATAAATGAGAAACCACAAAATGGTGCTATTAAAGTTTAAACTAGTTTGGTCACTTTGTAATTCCTCCTTTTGGTTTCTTGCTATAATAGGGCTATTAAATATATTTGTCAACCATTTATCCGCATTATATGTTAGAAAAAAAACAATTTGAGTATAGCAAGTATTTTACGGGCAATATGGGAGGAAAATACTTTTTGGTCAAACAATCATGTGACCTATAGACACAATTTCTGGTGTCTGGCCAACCCCAATCTACCATGCATGGCCAGCTTTAGTCTGGCCTTGTTCACATACCTGTGGTCCTGTCTTGGGAAAGAAGAACTTGTCCGTAGGTCCCCTGACCCAACCTCTTGATCACCCTGTAAACATCCGTAATTTCCTCGACCTCCAAGGTTTTGAAGATTGGCTCCATTGCTGCAACAAAATGGTGTCTGCTCCTTCTCCAATGAATGAGTAAATCAATTAGACCCATGAGTGGTCTCTGACTTTTAAAGGGGAGCTGCTACTGGGGGTTAAGATTATTCTCCTTTCATTGGCTATTGGATAATAATGACTCCTATTAAGTTGCTAATCATATTATATTTAGACATTGACCTTTACATGTAGCGCTATTGTTACTTGAAATGGCTGTGAATAGACTGAGCAAGAGTTGAAATCCAGACTAGTATCAGGAGTTGCCAACTCAGTAATTGTGTAAAGGTTGATATAACCTATCTTAGAACAAATTAAATTAATCCTGTTGTCAGGTCTCACCTTCTTGCCATTTGTGATCCAAAACACCAAACGTACCAATGAGCTTTTAATCATGGACATTATTAGAGAATTTATGCCTACCGGAGTCAAATATTTTGTGACTGACTTAAGGCTTGTCTTTGATATTACAATATTATAACCTGTAATTCACTAAGTGATCAGCTCACAGTGTATGTTCCAAGGTGAGCTGACCACACACCTAGATAAAACTCATTCATCCAACCGCTGTGTCTCCTGATCGCCCCATAAACATACCCGTGCGTTTGTGTGCATATTTATAGAATTATAAGTGAGACAAGACTTATGTTTGGCATAACAAATAATGGGACAGACATACCAGAAGGAACTATCGGGGGATCCTAAAGATAGTTGTTATTTTATGTGTCAATATAGAAGGTATTTTTCTCCCATACACATTTTCTCCCATACACAGGAGAATGAGAAGGGACCATGTACGTGCACAACTCTTTCCATTCAGTTCTGTGTTATGTTAAAGAACTTGTCCATATAACTGGTACATCAACGACTGGAACATACATTCAGCTCTTGGAATGTAGACTTGTTTCCCATGAAATGTGATATGGATTGTTTTTTTTTTATGCAAAGGTATGTGACTAAAATCTATATATAGTTGGTATCACTTAGCATAGGGTCCAAATAGAATAAAGCTATTATTACACCTTGCTAATAAATGACAAGAAATAACACTGGAAAATTGCTTTTTTGTTCTTCATATCTCTCCCCAAAAAGTTAATGTTCATCTTTATACCCAAAGATGATGCCAATAAATACAACTCATGCCCCCAAAAAAAACAACCCCTAGTCCTAAGCATTTTAAAAGATTAAAAAATTATAAATGCGCAATGTAAAAGCTAAAATAATGTTGGGGGACACTGGCTGTCCATCAAAGGTTTTTGCCCCTGATATAACGAGTAGATGAGGTTCCAACCGAAAAAAATTTCGTAAGGGTAAATTGTTTGCATCAAGGTCCATTATCTTTTTTTACATTGCTCCATTCACTCGGTCCTTTTTTTTTTTCTCTCTCAACCTTAGCCATTGTTTACTTCATATCCGCCCCCTTTTCCATACCTCTTCTTCCCCATACCCCGCCATCTTTCTCTCCCCATCCCATTTTTCTTCTCTTCCCCATTTTCTTTCCCCCTCTTTACCCCAGCCATTGTTTATGTCATATCCCCCCTTTTCCTTCCTCTTCCCCAAACCCCCATCTTTTCTCCCCTCCTGATTTTTCTTTCTTCCCCCCCCTTCTTTCCTCCTTCTCGACCCTATCTTTTACTGGCATTTTATTATGCACTCATTGCTTTTATTCTTTGTTTCTAGATGATGTTTAATAAAGGCCTGTCGGCTGAAACGTGACGGACATCTCCTTTAATTCCCCCCGATATCCATTTTCAAATTTTTGTGCGTAATCTTTCCCCTTCCCTTTTGGGTATATTTACTATTCTGGAGTAATTTACAAAAATTCTGGCTGCTTTGTAAAAAAATGTACCTCTTCATCAAAGGGGACCAGTAAATATCTCTTCGCTAGTGCATCCCTTCTCGGCCTTTTTAAAGTGTATCTTTTCTAGTCAGTTAGGGGGACATGTCTAAAAACTGTCGAGGTCTAATACTTTCCATGTTGCCCATCGCGACCAATTCGCGTTCCCCTTTAATTTTTTTAAGCACTAAGAAAAAAAAGGGAAAAACTCGGGTTGCATGGGCAAAAGGAAAGTCTTAAAAGCCAGTTTCATACATTCTTCTTATCTTTAACCAATTTACACAGAGCACCCACCCCTGACCCCTTCATGGTGTGCAAACTTACATGATATGTTAACAAACAAGTCTCCCACAAGGAGGTTTATACAAATTGATCATTGATTTTTATTTTATTTATCAGAAGATTCTTTCTAGTACATTCTTCATTGGCAAAATTCAATGTGACCCCAATCAAATATCACATACAAGGACATGAAAAACCCCATACAAAATACGTTGATTATGCTTTTGTCCCCAATTCTACGGTTGTCGTAAAAATAAAAATTTTTAGGAAAAAATGTGGTTAATCTCGGGGGGGAAATAAAGGATTAACGAGGAAACAGAATCACTCACCCCCAATTACGTTTTAGTGGAATTGAAATGAGTGTAGTTCTTGGGGAGTTTTACTGTATACCCCACCACTATCAGTGCCTCAGTTAACGGGGAGGGGAAACGAGGTATTGCCGGATCCCACTGTGTGCCGCTTTCCTTTTAGATGTTTTGAAATGATCATGAACCCTCTTGTAGGGAGAATGGAAAAAAAAAAGGCCCGAACCCTGCTGGATGTCTAACAATCAAACCAAAATTTTTTTAAAAGGTCTAAAATACATACCCCCCCTTAACTAATGCATACTTAAATAATGTATCTCACCCTTAAAAAGGCGTAAAATATGTGAATTAAGTGCGTTCATGGCGGAGGTTTTTTACTTGTTTAAGGGTATAGGATATTTTTTTATGCCCCTTTTATACTTAGAATCCCCCCCAAAATCATTTCTCAGACCCCCTTCCAAAATATACATAGTAAAATGGGGGGCAAAATATTTAATCTTTAAAAGATTAAAAATGGTACCAAAATAAATTTTTTCTATTTGACCCCTTGTTGAAGTCCCCAAATTTGTCAATCCGATGATTTTTTGTTTACTTTAATTGATACGAACCCCCTTTTTTTTTAAAGGTTTATTAGTCTTTAGTTTGAACTGAGTATATTGTGGCCTGGTATTGGGGAAAATCAAATCCCGAATTCTTTCATGGGTTTGTTTTCCATGTGGTCCCTACATTTGGAGGTTCCCCCCATATGTGTTTTCATAATTTTTTTGGGGGCTTGTCGGAATTTTTGTTTTTTCCCCGCATTTTCCTTTTTTTGTTTTCAAAAACCCGTTCCTCTTCATCCCTGCCTATAAAATGATCCTGTAGGGGGAAAGAGTTTTAACTCTAAAATAGAAGGTTTTTGGGTTTTTATGCACACCATCATATTCCTATTTCTCAAAGAGTCTTCCCCATTTATAAACCCATTTGGTCTCCGTCACAAAGGAAATTTTGCCTTTATTGGGCTCCTTTTTTTCTTTGTTCTCAATTCCGATTTCCACTGAAAGGTGGATATCAAATTTTTCTTCACACTTTTTGTTTTAGTATATTCCTCTGCTTATTTCTGTAAATATTTCTGTAAAAATTCTGTATTTTAGTAAAAATTTTAAACAAAGTGAAAAATTTTTTTGTCCCTAAAATTTTTGATTGAAGATCTGGATCCTCTTGAAGAGTTGGGCGTAGATGACAACTGAGGCCCCATGGTCTATTTTTAGAATACTCTGTTGGGATGCTACAAAGAAGTTGATGGGAATTGTACTTTTCCTGTTCATAGTTTTAAAACCGTGGTTAAGCTCGAGAAGGGCACTAAGTAGTCTATTTGGAATTTAATTTTTAGCGTAAATCATCATATGCAAAAACTTGTGCCATTGTATTTAAGGTGCTCTAAGATTTCAAAAACCAATCTTTGTTGTCCTTTTCACCCATTATGTATTTATTGGCCAGCCAAAAAAGCCCATTTAAATGCTAAATTGGTGGGTGTCACGATGCCCCCTGCAAACTGTCCCGGGTTTGCAGGCGCATCCGGCCCCGCATCCACGGGCCCCGTCCCCCACCCCGGGTCCGGGGGCTGCTCTCGCCACGATCCTGCCCCCCGGGCACTTACCCGGCCCCGCTCTGCTCTGTCCGTCTCGGGCCCGGCGTGCGCGCGCCACCCCTAGGGCGCGTGCGGCCGGCAGTGTGAAATTTAAAGGGACAGGCCCAGTAATTGGTCATGGGGGCATGTTTCTATTTAAGTCGGCCCCTTCCTGGCAGCCTTGGGATCCTTTGGGGTTTGTTCCCTTGAAAAAAGGTTCCCGAAACCCCTTTTTCTTGCCTACCCCTGTACCATACCCGTTGCTCCCCTTTACCGAAACCCCGAATCTTTCCCCTGCCCGACCCCTTTGCTTTCCAGTTTCGAACCAGAGCCCCTGTCCTGACCTCCTGCCGTCCCCCCCTACGACCTGCCTGACAATCTGTTTCCAGCCACCCTTGGCCGCCCCCGCAGGGAAAACACCCCCCAGTGGAAGCGACTGGGAGACTCCCCCCGCGAAAAACCTCCCGCTTTTGCGGCGGGGTTGGGGAAATACCCCGGGCCCACTTGTTCCGCTCCCCTATGTGGGCTTCCACCATGCCTGCGGTGGTCCAGGGATCCCCTCCGACCGTTACGTGGACTCTATTAATGTAGATTTTTTCCTTTTTTATTTTGGGTTGAGGATGTGATTCTACCCTTTTTCCCCTTTTTTTTGGTTTTTAAAAAAACGAAAAAATGATTTTTCCTCAGCTGATTTTATGAAAAAAAACAACCTTTAGTCTCCACAGGTTGTTTTTCTCTGCTGTCCCCCTGGGGCCGGGGGATTTGCAACATGTTTATGTAGCCCCTTTTTTGGGTTTTGTCGTTTGTTTTCCATACAATCAATTGTATGGGCCAACAGCAAAAAAACTGGTAGATTTTCGCTTTTTTGTCCGATGGTGTGTGGATTCAGCTTTATCCGAGATAGAGAGATAGAGAGATAGAGAAGATATTCGATATCTTTAAAATATTCGATATCTTAGTTTTTAACTATAGTAATTATGTGTGTTTGTAATCCATTGATATAAGATTCCCCATTGGGAAATTATTTTTAACTTGCTCTGTTGTCTGTATTTTTAATAGGTTTCATGAATATTGGATAGAAGTACAGTTTTGGGTAGAAGTCGTTAGGAAGAGTTTTACCATAGGAAAAATTTTGTACTAATTACTTTTAAATTTTATAATTGTTTTATGTGTATGTATTTTAGAAAAATATACACACTAAAATCTTTAAAGATATTTAATTTTTTTGAATTCCCCTTACAGGGGGTTAACCCCACTTTAGGGAATAGACTGTCTTGAACCTTTAGTAAAATACCCTGACTCATAAATCCGGAATAAATTGCTTGTAATCGTTTTATGCACAAGAAATAAAGACGCTAAAAATCTATCAATAAATATGGAAAATTTTCATAGACATAGTGCTGCCAATTTTGTAAATTAAGTGACTGTTCAGAATACATAACCACTGAGCAGATTGTACAGTAAATGTACAGGGGGAGATCTAAAGAATATCTGCCGGCCAAGTGAACATCTAACGTGTATGGGCAGTGAACAGAGACCAGAGAGGCTTCTGATGAACAATGCAGCGTATTTTGGAATTTATTTTTTTTTATTTTTTTTTTGGTGTAGACATTGCAAAAATATTCTGTCTCAGATGTACCTAGTACTAGACACAAGCTACCACCAAAGGAGTCTGGAAGCTGATTTCTCACACGATTCAAATTCACATTAACATTTGGTATAGAGGATTCTAGACGGTTCAATGATGTCTAGGCAGGAATGATTTTCTTTTGTAAAATCCCTTATGAGCCTCCAAAATCTAATACAAATCATTGGTCTTGACCAGCAGAGTTCAGGTTATCAGATAATCTGCAATCAATGCACTAATTAGAGATCAGACTCAGTGGTCAAAATCAACTTATTTCTACAATTAGGGATCCTGGTGTTGGAAGCCTTTTACACCATATCATGGACAGGTGACCTGCTGAGAAGACCATAGTTCTATAGTTCTACTGCTCCTACAATTGTACTCAGGTTGGCTATTAGCATTACAATAGCTTATTAGTACCTCTCCCCTGTGGACACTTACTGAGTAGATGTAATTCATATAATGTATTTAACTAGCTATAGAATATAAACATAGCCTGCAGGGGAGTCTCCTTGTCTCTGGAAGATACACATTTTGAAGTCAAGCCCCCTTTCCTGGGCAGGAACAGCACCTCATCAGGTTATACAAACACCCATTATTCAAAGCCAAGGAGCCAGTTTTGAACTTTCTAGATTCCTCCATACCACTAGAGGAAATGATAGCCCTGAATGGGTGAAATTCAGACGCCATATTTCTTATTGCTGAATTTCCGGTGTCAGGAAATCATACTCTAGATCATTAAAAAAAACTCCAATACAGACATTTGACACTAAATCTAATTTTCCAGCAGTCAGATCTATACATCTCTCTAAAAAAGACTTGAGCTTGCCATATGTATTAGAGTTGTAGCTGGATAGCTCTAGCCTTTGGTATTTTTTAGAAGGGTCATGTTGTAAATGGAACATATGGAGTAGCCTTACTTGCCTCAGCATCGATAAGATAAAACAATGCGCCAGTCGTCATGACATAATCTATCATATCAATGAAGATTGGGCATATGGTAATTGTTTTTGGGTGCTCTAACAGAGAAATCAACAAACAGCTCTTTTAGAAAGTTATTTAACCTGGTCCTTTCTCACCAGTTTCACAGCCAGTGATTCTATTAAACAGTAAAAAATAAGAAAAATGTTCACATCTTCATAATATCACCAATATATTTTCCCTAGAAGGTAAATGGCTTACAAATATAAAATGCAAAGCAATAATGTCATGTATATGCAAAAATGGTACAAAAAGAAGAAATCACACGCATCATCATAAACAAATATTGGAATTCAGCAGCACAAACACAATGGGCGACATCTTTGAATTCAGATTTTTGTTTTCTGTACACTGCACCGAAAAACTGCTGGCACACTGTTCTATAGCTGGCACAACATTTAATGTGCCAAAGTTTGATGCAAGAGTGACATGCAAAGTTTAACACATTACACTCTATGCGCCAAAATGATTGCCACATAACACTTTCATTCACACTGTCTTATTTTACACTCTCTATTTAGAACTGGTGTGTATGTGCCAAGATACAAAAATGGTGCATGTGAATTCATAGATGTCACCCAATGTTTCTTGCTTGAGAGTTATGTATTCTGTGAAAGTAGTATTTTTTGGTTTTGTAGAAACCCAGAGAATTAAACTGATTTTATAACCTAAACTACAGTACTGTTTGGTGTTTCTTCTACATCCTGCCTTCAAAGGAAGTAAAATTAAAACTAAGAGTTATTTAGCAATAAAATAGAAAAAAAAAATCATGTAGCGCTGTTGCCTTGACTATAAACTCTCCTTGAAATGTGGCAGCATTTTTTTTTTTTGTTGTCAAAAGTAAACTTACTACAATACCAAATTTGTACAGTTTTCTTGTTATAGTAGTGGCCCAGATAATATCACCATGGCATTATTCCTGCACAGTGAACAGCACAAACACCTCAAGCAAAAAGTAAGCCATCATGGAACTACTGGAAATAGTTATGAAATGACATGTACTGATTTGATGCCATTGAAAAAAAATTAAAAGTAAAGCGTCAAAAAAAATAAGCTGACAAAAAAAATTCTGGTTTTGAGAAAGCAACAATGGGAAAAAATGAAAGTATGGTCTTCACAGCCTAAAATAGTCTCATCATCCCACAAACATGGTGCAAGTAACAGCATTAGAAAATAAATCTTGTCCCGCAAAATAAAAGCCCTCATTTGATTTGTCTACCAAAAAAAAAAAAAAAAAGCACAAGGTCCTTAAGGGGTTAATTTACACACCAAGCCATATACATTAAACTGATGCCTCTGATTAATGCCAAGTAGTGGCATCTGTAACCTATAGGGTCCAATTGTAAAGAAAAGTTTACCATTTTAAATGCCGTTCCATAGAATACGGTAGTTTAGGTTTCTGCACTTTTTTTTTTTGTGGTGTACAGATATAACTGACCATACGGAGGCCAATAGGACACATTTTTGTCTTCTCGGGCCAGTTAATAATATGAATAGGTTTAACATGTTGGGAGCTCTTCTGTTGTACATACAAAATGGACACCATAAGCTTAGCGAGTACCTGGCAGTAACTGCTGGCAGCAAATACTCATTCAGCCGACAGCTGTCTCCTCTGACCACCCTACAAATATATTTGCTGGTCGCCATGTACAGATTTATTTCCATATTACCACTTTTCCACTGCAGTGATTCTTTGTCATCCGGATGGAACATAAAAAAAAAATAAAATGGCCCAGTTGTAGGGGTTTTTTTTGTTTTTTTTCAATGGACAGGTCTTTTTTGGAGTTTTTATGGAGTTTACAGTTTGGTATAAATGAGTATTTATTATGTTTAAGTACTATCACAAAAATAACCGTTTTAGTACTGGTTTTTAATCCTTACATGCTGTTACCTACCATGTACAGTATAGAGCAGGTCCTATGAGTGAGTCCGTTCCATATCCCCTTACTGATGCCATGCATAAAATGTTGGTTAGAGGGTTTATACATTGGACTTTTATGGGCAGTGATAACTTCATTTTTAGGTTTTTTAACCAGAAAAGGGAAAAGGTTTTAAATTTTAAATATTCTGTTTGTTTTAAAATCCTTTTAATTTCTTATATGTATTTTTAGCCCCACTAGAATACTAATTTATTGTATTGGGTATCAGATAATCTGCATTTACAATCCCTGCTCATTGCTCTAATTAGAGATCACAGGCACAGTGGTCAAACACAAACATTGCTATAGTCTGTGATCTCCATGTCAGGTCCAATCACACATCATGCACAGGTCACCTGCTGAGACCATAATTAGACAATACTACAATTTCCATGTGGATGTACTCAGGGTGGCCAAACCAGTATCCATTAGCCTTACAATAGCTCCTCAAGACCTCTCCTAGGTGGACACTACCTGGTTAGTTGTAATTCATATAACGTAGGTAATGGTCCTTTTTATGGAGTTTAGTATAACTGACATTATTTTGCAGGTTGGCACGATTCTAGCCATACAAAATATTTAGAACTCTTATGTTCCAAGTACTTTATAAAAATTACTTGCCTAGTAGCTCCATGTTCTGTAAACACTAATTTTTAAATTTTTCCATCTATGGACCTAAAATAGTTCATTGTCTTTTTATGGCCAGAAGTTCACTTGTTACATGGATCACAAAAGGCTACCAATAAATGTTTAGTAATCTGAAGTGACTAAAAAATTTCAATTTTTGCATTTAGATATTTTATGCTATATTTTTAATAGATCAGACTTTTACACCTGTGGTGACACTGATTGATGTTAACTTTTTTATCTTTAATTGTATTTGTAAATGGCAAAGGGTAGTAGTATTGAACTTAACTTTAATTTTTTTTTTAATTCTATTTTTTCTTTTAATCTCTACGAGTGAGTCTGCTTTATACCCCATTGACGACAATGCACAAAAAGGTTAAAAGGTTAATACATTGGACTTTTATGAACAAATGACAATTCTGTTTTCGTTTTTTAATTGTAAAATTGAAAAAAGCTAGTGTGTTAAACTTTAAATATTTTGTTTTTTTTTAAATGACTTACATTTAAATTACATTAGTCAATCATGGCTCTCCTATTACACCCTGCCTCCTTTTAAGGAGAGAAATATCATATATATTCTGTCTCAGATGTGCACATTACTAGAAACAAGCTGCCCCCAGAGGAGTCTAGAAACAGACATATCCTTTCCTCCCATTCACATGCAGGCTTGGAGGAGTGATATAAAGGAGTCCAGAAATTTCAACACTGGCCGAGGAGGAAGGATTTGCTTCTATAAGATCCTTAATGAGCCTCCACCATGCATCCAATACAAATCACTGTCCTTGTCCAGGAGAGTTCAGGGATCAGAGAGTCTGCATTTACAATCCCTGCTCATTGCTCTAATTAGAGATCAGACCCAGTGGTCAAACACAAACATTGCTATAAATCGGTGATCTCTGTGTCCGGCCCAATCACACATCATGCACAGGTCACCTGCTGAGAAGACCATAGTTATACAATGCTACAATTTCCATGTGGATGTGCTCGGGTGGTCAAACCAGTATCCATTAGCCTTACAATAGCCCCTGTGGACCTCTCCTAGGTGGACACTGACTGGTTAGTTGTAATCAATACAATGTATTGACCCCACATTAGTACATGGCCTGCAGAGGAGTCTCCTTGACTCTTGCAAAAGTTTATTTTCCAATCAATCCCCATTTCCTGAGTAGGGACAGCACCTCATCAGGTCACACAGACGCCCATTACAGTACACTGGTCAAAAATATACCTTCATTTTTATTTTATTTATTTAATTTTTACTTTTTTGGAACGAGTCCTCCAATTTGGACACAGTCCATTTAGCAAATATAACAAAATCAGAGCACGCTTCCTGGTGCAATACTGATGGGGTATGCAGGCAATAATAATCACTATCACACCACTCAACTCTTTCTGTTGTACAATGTGAGGAGCAAAGCTCAAAATGCCAAGTGTAGCCTCCTGCCCCTATAACTTCCTAGGTAATTGCTCATTGGGTTCACAAATCTATTTGGAAACAGCGGGATTAATCCACGCTCCTTATCTGTTAGGCTATGTTCACACGGCGTAATTGCGGGCCGTAATTACGTCCCGCAATTAAGCCGTGTGGACGGGGGCGGGAGAGGGGGAGTGAGCGGGGGGCCGGCCCATAGACAATCACTGCTAGCGGCGCGTATACGCCGCTAGAAAGGGACATGTCAATTATCTCCCCGCCCGGGAGAGGAGACGTAATCCATAGTTCTCTATGAGAACTGTGGATTACCGTAATGAATAGGCCGTTTTCAGCCCATAATTGGCGCACTTCGGCGCGTAATTACGGACCGAAATACGGCCCATTTTAAACCGTGTGAACATGCCTTTAGAGTCACTTGCACTCATAGGTTCATACTAAAGGAAACTCCCCATATCATGAAACTAAAACAGTTCAAGCTGGACTTTAGGGCTCGGGCTACATCATCTCTGTTCATCTCTCGAGTTCTCCACACACTTCCTGGCGTCCATACATGAACCGCAGACACTGAGATTAAGGGCCACATGTATGAAAACTGTCTTGGTCTAAGACTTTCTTTGTTGCCCACAGCAACCAATCAGAGTCCATAGCAACCAATCAGAGCCCCCTTTTCATTCTTTCAGAGCACTAGATAAAATGTAAGGGGAACTCTGGTTGCTATGGGCAACAAAGAAAGTCTTAGACCAAGAGTTTTCATACATGTGGCCCTAAATGTGTAAGGCTATGTCCACACGCATTGCAGCGCATACAGTACGCGCCGCAATACACCGTGTGCTTCGGGAGCCTGCGCTGATCAGCTCGGGGCCGGCCTCATTGACATGCATTACATGTCCCTTGTCTCACCGCACGTACAATACGACCATAATACGATTCTCTATGAGAACTATGGATTACCATAATTTCGACACGCCGAAAGTAGGCCATGTGAATATACCCTAAAATATTTGTGTCCCAACTAAAGAATATAATGGAACTTTTAATATTACTATATAAAAAAGTAAACGCCAAGGACCTCATTTATCCAAACTGTCTCACAGTAAGACGGTGCCCATAGCAACTAATCAGAGTGCAGCTTTCATTTTTTTCAGAGCAATTCTGAAAATAAGCTGCACTCTGGTTGCTATGAGCTCTGATTAGTTGTTATGGGCTCTGGTTGCTATGAGCTGATTGGCTGCTATGACAACAAAGACAGTTTTACTAATAGACAATTTTGATAAATGAGGCCCAATGCATTTACCCTATAATTCCCATACCCTATAATTCCCATAACCAAACAACTCTATATAAACAGGGTGATCATCCTGGAAATAGTGGCCCTGTACTTCGACCTGCCTCTACCGAAGAGCCCTAGATGTCCCTTTAAAAGGATATATAAAAAATTATATATGAAAGGATCAATTGAATAAAAATACTGCAGAAAAAAGTCACAGAAGATTGATTACAGAAAACTATACTCAAAAGACACTATAATACAAAAAGTATAATGCATGACACGGGCTAAAACTCCAAGTGTACAAGTGCTACACTAAAAAATACTCCTATTTGTGTGTGTATATTATAAATACCGTATTTTTTGGACTTTAAGATTTGGGGTCTCATTACAATTTTCTTTAAAGGGGATGTATCGCTTCCTTACTTCGGCTGATTCACACTTCTCTTAGCTTCCCAGCTCTGTGAATGCAGGGGCGTTTCGTGCCCCGCCCAGCTGAATGACATCAATCCCCCCTTAAACTGCTGGCCTGAGACTCCCCCTCCCCCCCCTCCCCTCTGAGCCCACATATTCACTGTGCCCTTCTCCCTATCAGTCTTATTTTTTAAGAGCTGTATAAAATACCACAGGCTGAAATTCAATCTAATCTGAGCACTGATCTCTCACAGCTGGAGATGTATTACAGCTTTCTAAGAACGGCACAGATCTGCGTGTATGCAGGAGAGTTAGGCACAGGGACAAAACTGTCATGTTTTCTCATTGTACAATCTGCTGCAGTCTGTTTCTGCTAGGTGTGGAGACAGAAAAAAGCTACGGCCCCCAACTCGGAGGCAGACACACAGCTCCGGGGAATCGACCCAGGGGCGTACAGAATGTAAATGACTCTCAGCTAAATTGAATTGCAAGGGGGAGGGGTCAGGAGGGATTAGACCCCCCAAATGGATATCAGTGTAAATAAAAACACAAGATAAGGGACACTGTGAGAACAAGGCAGCTTTTCTAATGACATCCAATTGCAAAGTTGCTTGTTTTCCCCTGTCCCCCTTATTCTGAAGACCATTTAATGAAACGATAACACCCCTTTAAGTGCTAGAACTTAACACCCCTAAAATACCCCATATTGGAATTATCCACAGGTGTTTCACAATTTTTTTTAGCTTTAGACTGTAAAAATGAAAAAAAAAATTTCCAATACTCTACAATTTTAGCTGAAATAGTTTCATTTTCTAAAAGGAATCCGGGAAAAAAAAAGGACCCCAAAATGTGGGTGTGGGCACATGGCAGGGCATACACACACTATTTTGGCATGTGTAATTGGGGATATGTAATATGTGTGTGACATGACACCACCAAAAGTACCAGAACAGGTGAAACCTTCCAGAAGCCGCCACCTCATTTTGTATTCAACACCCCTCATGGATCTTGTCTAGCGGAGTATTGTGCATTTTGGGAACACATGTGTTCCTTGCGATATTAATGACAGGGTAACTTTAACATTCAGATTGGTACCAATACAAGGAGATACAATTTAGGTTTTTGTTTCACTACTTTTATCCACTCCCATCCCACCTCATCCCAGACCTCAGCCCTGTTATATTCCCAGCTCTCACCCATCTCTTCAACCTATCGCTAACCTCTGGCATCGTCCCTTCACCATTTAAGCATGCCACCATCACACCCATCCTGAAGAAACCTTCTCTTGACCCCTCCTCTCTGTCCAACTAACGCCCCATCTCACTGCTTCCATTTGCTTCGAAACTCCTGAACAACATGTCTACCTTCAACTGTCCTCCCATCTGTCCTCCAACTCTCTTCTTGACCAACTGCAATCTGGTTTCCGATCCCATCACTCTACAGAAACCGCCCTAACCAAAGTCACCAACGACCTATTAGCCGCAAAAGCCTCACGTCACTACTCTGTGCTTCTCCTCTTAGACCTGTCCTCCGCCTTTGACACTGTCGACCACTCACTCCTCATAAAAATCCTCTTCTCCCTCAGCATCACGGACTCAGTCCTTTCTTGGATCTCCTCATACCTCACTGATCGGACATTGTGTCTCTCACTCTCGCACCACCTCCTCCCCCTCGCCTCTGTTGGTGTCCCCCAGGGGTCAGTCCTAGGCCCACTACTCTTCTCTATCTACACTCTTGGTCAGTTCATAGCATCACATGGCTTCCAGTACCACCTGTATGCTGATGACACCCAACTCTACATCTCCGGCCCAGACATTAACGCTCTACTGTCCAGGATCCCAGACTGCCTATCATCCATATCCTCCTTCTCCTCCCGTCTTCTAAAACTTAATGTAGAGAAAACTGAATTCATTATCTTTCCACCGTTGCACTCCATCCCCACCCCTGATCTCTCTATCATAGTCAATGGCTCTACACTCTCACCGGTGCCGAAAGTCCACTACCTTGGGATAACACTCGACTCTGCCTTGTCCTTCAAACCCCAAATCCAAACCCTTACCTCCACCTGCCGGCTCCACCTGAAAAACGTCTCTCGCATCCGCTCATTCCTTAACCCTGTCACTACAAAAATGCTTGTCCATGCCCTTGTCATCTCCCGCCTCGACTACTGCAACATCCTTCTCTGGGGCCTCCCATCCAGCACTCTCGCTCCCCTCCAATCCATTCTCAACTTTGCTGCCCGTCTTATCCACCTCTCTCCTCACTACTCCTCTGCCTCTCCCCTCTGCCAATCGCTACACTGGCTACCCATTGCCCAGCGCATTAATTTCAAGTTACTAACCCTGACCTACAAGGCTCTCCATAACCTCTCCCCTCCATACATCTCTGCTCTAATCTCCAGATACTCCCCCTCACGCAACCTCCGCTCCTCACAGGATCTTCTTCTCCACTCTTCTCTTGTCACCTCCTCACACAACCGTCTCCAAGATTTCTCTCGTGCCTCCCCCATACTCTGGAACTCACTGCCCCAACACCTCAGACTCTCCCCAACTTGCACCAGCTTCAAAAGCAATCTGAAAACCTACCTCTTCAGGATTGCCTATGAACTAGAATAACTCCGCTGTCACTACACCCCACAAACATATCTGCCCCTCACCTACTGTCTCTTTCCCCCTTCCTTGTAGATTGTAAGCCTTCGCGGGCAGGGCCCTCTCTCCCTCTGTACCTGTTGTCAGTCAAAGATTGTCACTATTGTAAATGTTTGACTTATGTTATGTATGTAACCCCCTGAATGTACAGCGCCCTGAAATCAATGGCGCTATAAAATAAATAATAATAAAAATAGAAATTTGTTTGTAAATAAAATTGCATTTGCCATAGTCTCATAGCCATAACTTTTAATTTTTCTGTATAAGGAGCACTCCATCTTCTTCCCGACATAGGGAAGATGATGTCATCAGGCTGCGCCGGCAACGTGATGACATGGCACGCCACCTGTGTCAGATACTGCGGAAGGCCACAAGTCTCCTTGCAGCCTTCCAGAGCAGCACTGGCTCACTGCTCCGCACTAGTATACAGCTGAAGAGATCGGGCCATGGCACCGCAGTGACTGACTCAAGTATAGTCAAGGAGGGCTTTATCAGCACAAAACATGTGCGGAAAACCTCTGCTTATATGTTATGTATTTATTCTATTGTATCATGTATGGTCAATTTCTGGGACAGTATCTATTTTTGTTCAGTATTTTTATCTTCTGGGTTTAATCAGGTGTCTAAATTTCTAATTGTATTAGTAATAAAATCAGATTTAAATTATTCTTGCTGTAGGTATTTATTATTGATCTAAAACCAGTTTCTATGAATCGGTGATCTTTTTGTCAGACCCTTTCCACATATACACCGATGACCTGCTGTTAACACTATAGTTATAACGGCTTCTAGAATATCCATGTGGTTGTGCTGAAAGTGGCTGAACTTGTAGCTGTTAGCATTATATTAGCACCTCATTGCCACCTGAAAATTGTCCATAACCTCCAGGTACAATTCCTTATCCCTGGAGTAATACATTTACAAATTATTTTTTATTTACCCTCAAGACAAACCCTGTTTTGGAATAGGAGCAGCAAGAAAAAAAAATGACCACAGCTATAATTGATGTGGAAATCTAGCAGCCAATGTTTACTTTCTAAGTTTCTATACAGCACTACTTCCAGAGGAAAAAGCATTACTGAGCTTGAAGTGACACAAGTGTGCCATTGTAATACATGAAGAGTCTATGTCCTCCGTAGAGGTGCTCTTTGGGCACAGTCATAGATCACAGCCTTCAATGTTTGTCCTTTCCCTCTTTTAGCTATAACAATATTTGTACTTAGAAACAGCAATACCCTACTTTCAGTTTGTAAAATGTGTAATACTATATTTCTCCGATGGTGGCACTGAATGGAAATGTCAAGGGTGATATCTATATTGTACTTTTCTTTGGCTAATCTAGCATCAACCACAATGAATGTATTTTAATAGTTTGTGTAAATTAAAACAAATCTAATCAGGTTTTCAGCTATGTGTGATAAAAATTTAGGAAAAAAAAAAAGCTTTCAGATTCTGCAAGAAAAAAAATTGGTACTAGGAGAGACAAAAAAAAAAATGCAAATGTAAGAGATATCAGGTACATTTTATTAGTGGGATTCATTGTACATGTAACATCTATAGCCCAATGGCAGGATAAGGATGGAACTAGGTGGCTACAAAGTAAAGCACTTTAAAAGACTAAAAAGAAAGTGTTAGGCTATGTCTACACTGCACAGAAAAACTTCCGTTTTTTCAGAATTTTTCGTTTTCTAAAAACGCTGGACTAATCTCCCATAGACTAATGTAAAAACCTCTTGCTGTCTACACTGAGCTTTTTTCTGCTCTTTTTTTTTACTGGTCGTATTTTGCAACATGCTCTAAAAAACGCCAGAGTAGGGCAGAAAACTAAAGGAGTCTATGGAAAGCGCCGGTCTTTTGGCGCATTTTCTGCCGCGATTTTTCAATGAAAACCCTCGCAGGAGACCCAAGTACCTTCAGGCCTGACCTATACCTGAAAAACAAAACAGGTGTTTAGAACAGTACAAGTAGGATTTTAACATTGATGTCAGCTAGAAGACTGAGTAGTGGAGGTGCCACCAGCGGTAGCCACCAGCGGTGACATTCTTGTTCAGCAGCAACAGTACATCAACAGAAGATTAGAAAGACATGCAGGACTTCCGATTACAGAGCTGACATGTGAGGAGCACAGTCTGAGTGCTCATCAGAAGTCATCTGAAATATCTGCATTTAGATCACCCACAAGAGGCAGAAATAGCTTTATCTCCCTCAAAGAAGATTATGCTTGCTGTGGCTGTAATTAGGCTGATTTATGTTATCTCCAACTTGTCAAGGAGGTAGGAAGCAGCCGGAGCTCCGAATACAGCCCCCCCCATTTACTCTGTCCTCACAAGATTGATGGTGCTCACTTCTATTGCAGAAGCCCTGCATTCATGGTCAGTGATTGGAATGCCTGAGGTGGGAGAACTTTGAGACAAATTATTGTTGTTAGCAGTTAACTCTGCTCTGAATCTCTAACTTGTTACGGACACTGCTTGTCAGTTGGAAAGAAGGAGGAAGGGAAGCTGGACGCATGTGTGTGTGTGTGTGTGTGGAGGGAAGTCATCTTAATGCCACAGCCTGTCCAGAGTCAGAAGAGGGAGATTTCCAACGTGCATTGTGAGATATAGAAACTTCTGCTCTGCTTTAGCATCCAACAAGGATATTTTTAGTAGGTCTTATCATACAGCTGGGAAGTAACAAGCTGGCACCCTAAGGGACACTAGAAGTGATCTGCAAACACCAAATAAGCCACAGCTTTGTCATTGACTATAAATCATATCAGCTCATTATCTAACTCAATAGATCCAGACAACAAAGGGTTACATTTCAAAAGCAGGAAGCAGTGATCTGTTACAGTTCTGCAGAGCATTCCTTAAAGTAGTTGCTGTCAAGCAGAATGATTTTCTACTTTTAGCAAAACTTTGATTTGTAAATAACAGTCCATGCCCAGTATTTGATCTACTGCATACTAACAGGGTCAACTGAATGATCTATTGCTCAGAAAGAGGCCAGTTTAATTGGTACCGTATCTCCAGACAACAACACTTTGTTGTTTTACTTCTCTGTTTTACTTTGTTAGAAATCACCATAACAGCATTGCTGCTGAAGGGACATATTAAACACCTTGGAAGCATAAAACAAACAAAAAAAGTGTCCAGAATACTATTTCTAGTTATTCCTTATTTCCCAGAGTGAGATTACTTGCTTTCTCAGCATGGCTCCAGTAACCAGAAAAAAAAAGGGGGCTGTTAGCAGGCTAGAGTTGACAAAGAAAATATGGGACTCTCAGAAGACGAATTCTTGACTCTGATTGGGGGGTTCGCAAATGTTTAAAACTGATTATAAAAAAACTTGCTATTGAGGTAGCCAAGAAATTACTCCAGACATACAAGAAAATTTAAAAAAACCATCCCAAAGGGTACTCTTAACTATGCAAACTGAAATAATAACCAAGGTGAACGATTGGAGGAGGCAGAACATCGGTATCTCAGTAAAGGAGGAGGAAATGGGGGACCTGCCATACTAAAATTAATGACCTAAAAGCTTCCAATAAAGGTCATGGCCAATAAATTAGATGATTTGGAAAATCGTCGAGAAGGAACAATTTTAACCCCCTTTAAAGGGCCCAGCCTTTTTGGCCTTCCTGACCCCGCCCGATTTTTGAAATCTGCCGTGTCAATTTATGTGAGAATAACTTTTTGACACTTTTACCTATCCATGTGATTCAGAGATTGTTTTCTCGGGGGACCATTGTGCTTTAAGTTAGTAAGAAATTTTTATCCCTACAATCCTTGTTTGTTTTGTGAAAAAATCAAAATTTCATAAAATTTTGGAAAAATTTGCCGATTTTGAAAGTTGCAAATTTCTTGCGTTTCAAGACGATAATTTTCACCACAAAATAGTTAATAAGAGCTCTACCATATGTCCAAATATAGGTTGGCATCATTTTTTAAATGTCTTTTTTTTTTAACGCTTAGAGGGGCTTAGAAATTTAGTAGTAATTTCTACATTTTCAAGAAAATTTGCAATATACATTTTTTTGGGACCATTCCAGTTCTGACGTGGTTTTTAGGGGCCTGTGTTAGATTCCCCCATAAATGTGCTCTTAAAAAATCCCCTTTAACGGGCATTCCCCGCAAAAAGGGAAACTTTTTTAAAATTTTTTTGGGCATTTTAAAAAAAAAAAAAGCCCCCCCCCCCCCCCCCGGGTTAATTTTTTTATTTTTTTTTTGGGGGGTTTTTGGTTTTATTTTTTTTTTTAAAAATTTTTTTCCCCTTTTTTAACCCCCAAAAGGGGAAGAAAAGGGCTTTAAAACTTTTCAAAAAAATTTAGGTTCCAAAGCTTTTTGCTATGGGGGTTTTCCAAAATGAAAATTGTTATAAAAAAAGGGGGGCGGGCTTTGATTGCCAAAAAAAAATTTTTCCTCCTGTTCGTTTCAACAATCCATAAATTGGCTACAAAAAAATCTTTTGGTTTTTGTTTTTCAAACCCAACTTTGAAATTAAGGGGGAAAAACCCCCCCGGGGGAATGGGGGTTGGGGGCCCGGGGGTTTATTTAAAATTAAAAACCACTTTGGGCTTCCAAGATTGGGTTCAGGAATTAAAATTGGGTGGGGGAAAAAACGCTGGGAGAGGAACAATTTTAAAAATTTAATTGGGTTTAATTTGAAAAAATTCCCCCTTTTAAAAAATTTAAAATCCATTTTTTAAAAAAGGGGCCTTTCCCCAGGGCCCTTGGATATAGCCATATTTGAAAAGGGTTGGAGAGGGAATAGAGGGGCCCCGAAAGAAAATTTTCCAAAAAAAGGAAGAGAGGGAAAATCTAATGCAACGAAAGGGTTATTGAAAAATTTTTGGATTATTTGAAAAAAAAAGGATTGGATATATAAGAGAAGCCCAAAATCCTTTTGAAAAAAAAAATTGTTTGGGGTTTCCCCCATCTCATTTTCAAGGGTTTAAATTCAGCGGGAAGTTTCACGTAAAAAAAAAGCCTTCAGCAAAATATGTTTGCTTTATTCAAAAAAAAATTTAAAAAGTTCCAACTACAGTATCCTGCAACACGAAGTTATTCTAAGATGGAAATCAGTTAAATTTTTCTTGACCTCAAGAGGCAAAAACCCAAAAACGGGCAGGTTTGCTAATGCCCTTTGTACCTAACAACCCCGTTGCAGTGATGTCACCTCGCAGTCAGGGACCCAGGGAGTCCCGGTTTCAAAAAGGATTTAAAAAAAAAACAGAAAAAAAATTATCAAACCCCAAAAAGGCCCAAAACCCCCAGTTTGGCTTCTACTTTTCATTTCTTTTGTTTATTTTTTGTTTTTCCCGGGGAAGGCCTTAGTAGAGGTTTTTTAATGTTTTTAAAGGTCAAATTTAGAGTTCGGAAAAATTTTGTTTTAAAGGGGAAAAATTTTTTGTTTACTTGGGGAGATATTTCTTTTTAAAAGTGAAAGAAAATTTGTTACATTTTTAAATTTCCCAAGACCCCCTTAAAAATGTCTTTTTAGGGTTGAAATAGATAATATGATGAGATGACTAATTAGAGCTCTTGTCAAAAAAAGAGAGGTCCAAAAAAGTTTAATCAGCCCAAGGTTTTTTTTTTTTCTAAATTTTTTTTTTTTCTTGTTTTTTTAAAGTTTAAATTTTTTTCCATAAGGGTTTTTAAAGCATTTTGGAGTCACGCCTTTGTTGTCGGGCCCTGTCATGGGTAAGAGGGTTATACATTGCTTTAGGGGTTTGCATCTGTCTTTGATCTCTTCCTCTGGGTTTTTTATGAAAATCTTGTAGGGGAATGAAAAAGGGTTTTGCTATCCCAACGAACGATTATGATTCTTATTCTTGGGGAAGAAAAAAAGAAATTTATTGCGTTATTGCAGGAGAAAATTTAAAATTTTAGAAGTTTTTTAAAATGAAAAAATACGGGGGTAGGGGAAGTGTTGGGGGTTCTCCTGCAATAAAAAAGGGAAGAAGGGGGTTTCTTGAAAATTTTTGGGAAAGCCCTTTTAACATAAAAAAATTTTTTGTCAGTAGAGAATGAAAACGGGGGAAAAAAGTTTGGGTAAGAGAAAATATTGAGTGCCCCATTGGGGAGTTGTGTTTATTTTTAATTTTTAAAGGGGCCAAAACCTTTGTGGGTAAAAAACGTTTTTTCCAGGATTTGAAAAAAAGGTTAATGTTTGAGATACCCAATTTTAAGTTTTCTGGGGGGGGAGTTTTTAAATGCAACTCCCCCAACTGAAAAAGTAAGGGGCCATGGGAGTAGTGTTAAGTTCCCAAAATTGATTCGCTTTTAAAGGGAACAAATCGAATCTGTAAATTTTGGTAGATATTTGGCGTATGACCCCCCAGATATTTGAAAATACCCCTTTTTTTTACCTGTTCCCCAATCATGGCCCCGTATTGAAAATTTCTAAAAATTGTAAGATTTGTTTAAAAAAAGGTTTATCAGAAGCTGAAAAAAAAGGGAAAGATTGAAATTTTCAGTTATTCCCCTCCCCCTAGCCCTGCTTTTTTTCTTTTCGGGGGGGACATGATTTTTTTTTGGTTTTTTCCTTCCTTTTTAGTAGGATGATGCTTTTAAGGAAATGTTTGGGCTGGTGGCTAGGGGGTTCTTTTGAAATAATTTACTCACTTTTGACAACCCCCCTTTTTATGTGGGAGGGTGCCAAAAACTGTTTATAAGGGGTAAGATTTTAGTTTGTTTCACATTTTTAAAAAAAAAATAAGGAAATTTTGTGATGCCCGTGGGGCTTTATACAAGGGTTTTTGGTGATGCCTCATCAGATAAAATTTCATAAATGGCCCCAAAAATCCCAAAAAATTATTTGGGAAAACCCGGTAGATAGGAGAGAAGGATGTTTAGAAAAATTAGAATTTAGATTGTTCCGGTTTTTTCAACAAATCTGGGAAAATTTTGGGTAGGGTTAGCCTTTAAAAAACAAAGGGGGGAAAAAAATTTTAATGTATTTAAAACCCCTTTATGGGGAAAGGGCTTTTTCTTAAACCCAGAGACAAACACCTTATTCAAAAAAATTTTTAAAAGTTTTTTTCTGAACGTATTTTAAAAAAAGATGTGGTGATTCTTTTTTGCGCCCTTGTAATTTCCCTCACTATAGAAGAACAAAAACAAAACTTTTTCCCCCAGTTCTTGAAAAAGTTCAGGCCCTATAAAGCATTAGCATTGGTAAAGGGCCCCCGGACCCGAAAGGGTTTTCTTCCCGAAATTTTTTTTAAAATACTCAAAGTTCAAAAAATTTACCAAAATTTGGGCCCCGACTACAACAAATTGTGCAGGGAGGGTCCCCTTTTCAGAGGATTTTAAAAAGGGTTTCATAAAGGTCCTTTCCCAAAAACCCGGGAGGGATTTTCAAAATTAGAATCAATAGGGGAATTTTTTTTTATAAAATTAGGATTTTAAACTGATCTCAAAAATCATGGTACCCCTTTGCATTATTTTTACCCCCCTTGGTCGGGAGTTTTCAGGTGGGGTTTGTTAATGGGGGGTGCAGTAATCATTTGAGGAAAGGTATGGGGGGCCAAAGGGGGGGGGGGGGTATGCGCGTCGATTGGCTCCGTCCACCCCAAGTGCGTTAGTTCGTTAGGGGGCACTGAAAAGGCCTTTATAGTGTGAGAGGAATGGTTTATAGGGGTTTGACAGATTTGGGGTTAGGGGGAGAAATTTTGTGTTTATGAGGTTTTTATATCAAAGCCCGGGTGCGGAGGGTTTTTTTTCCCAGGCTTTGGTCAGATTTAAATTCCCTTTTTGGAAAGGGGGGCTAGACAAGGAGTCCCCCTGCCTTTCTTTTTAATTTAGCCTGAGCCCCTTTATTAGGGGGGGATTCCCAGTTTTATGACGGAAAATTTAAAAAAAAGGGGAAAAAGGGGGAATTGAAGTAAAGCTTTTGGGTGATGATCTTTTTGTTTTTGAATGCCCTGGTGCCCAAAATACATAAAACCTTTTTTGTCAAAAACAATTTTTGGGTCTCCTTGGGTTTATATTTTCAAGAAAAAAAGGGGGGTTTTTTGGTTTTGGGGTGGTAATGCTAAAGACACATCAAAAATTAAAGCAACGGGCATCCAACAGAGTTTTATTAAAATTTGGGGATTTAAGATAGGGGAAAGGGCCCCTTTTTTTATTACAAAATTAAAATTTTTCCCCCTTTTTTTGTAAAAAACAAAAAAAAATACAGAAAAGGCAGAGTCTTCCCCTTTTGTCTTTATAGGTTTGGGTTATTTAGTCAAAATTATTTAATTTCTCCCAAATTTTTTAAAAAAACCTTTTTTCTCCGAATTAGATGTAAAAATACAATAAAAAAGGGCCCCCCTATCCCAAAATTTTTTGGAATGGGGAAAAGGTAGAATAAGCTATGCTTAAATCAAAGGCACAAAATTTTACATAGGTCCCTTAAAACTCCCCAATCTGGGTGTTTTTAATTTTTGCTTTTTTGTCCAGAATATGTTGGGTTGGGGTTAGTTCCGGGTTTTTTTTCAGACTATAAATTGGGACAGGGAAAAAAACAAGGGAAAAATTTTTACATGCAAAATTTTCTAATCTACCTCATACAGGAAGCGATCAGTTTATGAGGGATAGTTGATGGCGTGGGGAAAGGAAAAAGGAAAAGGGTTTTGAAAATATCCCAGCTCTCAAAATATTTCCCCTTTTGGGGGTCATTTTGGGTTTCCCCGGCAGGACAAGATAGCCCCTTTTTTTTTATTTTGGGGAAAATAAAAGGGGGGTTTCTAAAATTTTTTCACTTATTTTTCCTTTCCCGAAAATAGGTTAAAAAATTTTGAGGGGGTTTTCAAATGGGTTTTGCATCCCCAGACACCCCTTTTTTGCAAAATTCGCAAATTTAAAATGTTCTGTTATCCAGGTCAGGGAAATTCAGCAAGGGGAAGGGAAAAAAAAAAATTTGAGGGTTTGGGGGGATAGTCCCCCATAGGAAGTCTATTTTTATAAAATTTGCCAAAAATAAGAGATAAAAACAAAAAAAAGTTTAAAATTAAAATTTGCTTTTAGAAATGGGGCCGTGGGGCGCCCCTTTTAAACGTAGCACTGTCATAAAAAAGAGGATGGGAAACCCAAATTTGAAAATGTATCATAAATGAGAAAAGGCGGAGGGAAAACTTCAAGTGGTACATTTGTTTTACGATTCAATTTTCCCCCAAAGGGTTTTTTCCCGATCGGGTTATGCATGTCCTAAATGTGGAGAAATCAAAAAAACTTTTGTATTGGTTTATGGAATGCCTAGAGTCCAAATTTTCTGGGGAGAGGGGGAAAGGAAAAGGTTTTTTATAATTTGTGGGGGGGCCCCTTTTTTTTTTTTTCTTTGTTTTTTTCTTTTTAATGATCAGGGGAGGGGGGATTTGATGTTGGGTTGCCCAATAGTTTTCCCCCTTTTGGTTCATATTGTGTTTCTGATTGAAAGAGATGTCTTTTGACGGAAAGGGTGGAAAACCCATTTTCCCTTAAAAGGGGATGAAAAAATTTTTTTAAAAAAAAATTGTACCTCATCGTGATAGGGGTTTGGTGTTTAAAGGGAAAAAGGAAACAAAAAAGAAAAACCCTTTTTAAAAAATGGAAAATTAATTTTTTTTAAAAATTTTAAAGCAAGAGGAAAAAGATAAATTTAAATTTTGGTTTTTTTAATATTTTCCCAAAAGGTATTTTTGGGCAGCTTTAAGGGGCATTTGGGGAAAGGGTTTCAAAAAAAGTTTAAAATTATCTAGGATTGGGCTATGGTGGGCGAGGGGAAAAAGGCAAAATAGGACAAGGTTTATGTATAAAATTTTTGGCTTAAGTTTGGGCTAGGGGGTTTTTTGTTGTTAGAGTGTTTAAAAGGGGCTTATTATGGGCATTTTATGTAGAAAATTATGACGTGGGTTTTAAAAAGTCCCCTACTATATATTGTATGGATTGATTTTGTGTCAATTAAATTTTTTGTTTAAAAAAAAAAAAAAAAAAAAAAGTTTGAGCTGAAAAGACCAAGCAAAAATTTTTTGTTTGATGCTTGGAAGGGGGAAAAAAAAAAAAAAAAAAAAAAAAAAAACCCTGTTAACATGGGTGGGGAAAAAAAGGTGGATTTAAGGGGGGGAGAGATTGGGGAGGATAGGGAGTTGTTTAGTTTCTTTTCCCTTTTGTAAAGGTTTGGAAACCCCTTAAAAACAAATTCCCTTTAAAAACAAAAAGAAATTTATTTGTAGTCCCCAAAATTGCCTCCCGACTGGGGCCCATTTTTTTATATGGGGAAATTAAGGAATTTATATTTTTTTTGTTTTAAATAGTTGTATAAGCCTTGCTTGAATTCCTCATCTGTTCCTGCTGTGACTAGCTCCTAAGGAAGGCTGTTCCACAGAGTCATACTTACATGGTAAAGGTGGATTTTCTCCTCTGGAGATTTAAAATCCTTTTTTTTCCCTCCAGACTAAAAGGAAATGTCCCCTTGTGTTTTGAGGGGGTGGGAGTTTACATAAAATAGCTTTTCACCATACATTTTGTACAGGCCATTTAAAATACCCAAATTTAGCCCCTTTTCTCCCCTTTGCCATCTTTTTCCCAAAATAAAAAAGTAATTTTTTTAAACCCTTCCCCAGAACCAAAAAGCTTTATTTTTCTTATTAGTTTGGGGTTTCTTCCCCTTTTTCCTTTTCTACCTTCCCTTATATCCTTTCTATAAGCTGGCCCAGATTGGAAAACAGCTTTTTCCCAAAAAAGGGGCCCCAAGGGAAAGTAAAAAAAATTTGTTTTTTTAAAAAACCCCTTAAGAAAAGTTTTTAAAAATTGAGAATAGATTTAAATGCAAAAGGAAATCTTAAAATAGTAAAGGGGGTAGGCTAACAACATTTATTAAGATTTTGGGTTAAAGTAGATATTTTTTTTGAGAGTTTAAAGTTTCAAAGTTATAGAAAATGAGGATAAATATGTTTAAAAGCATATTTATACGTTGATGGTGGGCAAATTTTGGAGTTTGAGTTTAAAAAAAATAAAAAAAATGACATGGGAGGAAAATCAATACAAAAATTTAAAATGTTTGAAGGGGAAAAAAAAAAAGGGAAGCCTTGAACCTGGGTGGAAGTCTTAATTGAAGAGGGGATGGTAGGAGAAGAGAAAGCTTCTTCTTATAAGGCTTTGGAACATAAACATTATTACCCAAATTATAATCATGGTTGCCAAAGGGCATTTGGGGCCCTTTTTACATGCCAAAAGACTTTTTTTGGTTTTAAATAGGAAAAAAATTTGGAATTTATTTTTCACGGTTTGGCAGTTTAGGGATTTCAGTTAAAAAAGGTTTTGGGGGATTTTTTAATAATCTTTTTAAACTCTTAAAGATTTTTTTAGGGGGTGATGTTAACAAAACCTTTTACTTTTTTGGTAAGGTTTTTAAAAAAACAATTGGGGGATTCTTTCCCGTAAAAACTAAGACAAAGGAATTCTCTATAAATTTCATGGAACCAAAACTTCCAAATGGGTTGGTTGCTTTCTTGAGCTTTATACATTATATTTTCAAAGGGGCCATAACAGGGATTTTATTCCAAATTGGAGTCGAAGGATAATAAAATTTGGGCTTTTTATGGGGGCCCCTTCCTAAAGGATTCAACATTGAAAAGCTAGAACTCGATAAAACTTGCTTAGTTTACTAAAAACTTGAAAACTATGTTGAAAGAATTAGGTGAAAAAGAAAGGATATTTTCATGTACTTCAACCAGAGCTCTCACTAGGATGCCACCACTCAAGCATTGCCTGGAGATCAAGGTGAGGATGATATCTTTCTCTGTCCTATTCCATTTCATGTTTCTTATCAACATTAAGAAAACTGAGCAAGGCAGGATGAGGTCTTATCCCGATCACTGCATCTGAACCCACTGACCACTCCTCACATCCAACGTGTGGCAACATTTTTCATAGAAAGCAGCTAAACAGAATTCCCATTAAGACTGCATTGGCTCTTAGAAGTTGAAGGGATTGCGGACCTAAAAAAAAAAAAAAAAAAAAATCCTAAAGTTCTGAATCGGTGATTCCCACTGTGGGTAATACCTTCCCTGGGATATGCTACTAAGATCTAGAAGGACGAGAGAAGCCTTGGGCTTAATGCACACTTATTTTGAAGTGATGACTGATCCGTCATCTGGTTTTGTGACGCATGGAAAAACATACGTGGTAATGTGTTCATGCACCCATAGGTGGTAGGAAGTGCAACACACATTGATAGTATCCATTTTTACATTTTCCATCAAATATCTGTTGAATTTTAACCCCTTACAACATATCCATACGTCCTGATGCCGGTAAGCAGCTGCCAACCCATGCTGTTTAACCCTGTAGATGCTGCCGCAAAGAGGACTGTGGTGTTTAAATGAATGAGAAACTGTGCCGTGCACCATGTCTCACTGTGATCGGTGCCTCCGCAGCCAAATTGTGGGGATCCGATCGCTGAACATGGCAGCTGGAAGCCTTGTGGCTTCCAGCTGCCATGTTTTCAGTTGCCCCACTTCCGGCCACAGGCAGTAAGTGGGGAAACTGCCATCTTGGTACACCCTAACGTATTGTATATACACAATGCATTAGGCTGGAGAAATGATCACGTCCCCCCTAGTGGTGAAGCGCCCTTGGGGGACTCAAAAAAAAAAAAAAAAAAATTTTTTACACTAAGTATAAAAAAAATTATACAAATTAAAAACAAATTTACACATATTTGTTATCGCCTGTCCGAAAAAGTCAGATTAAAATATAATTTATCCTATACATTGAACATCGTAGAAAAAAAAATAAAAATCATGTTTTTTGGTCATTTAACATCCTATAAAAATTGGAGTAAAAGTATCAAAAAAAGTCGCATGCATTCCAAACTGCTAGCAATAAAAAGTACACTTCAGCACGCAATAAATGCACAAAAAAGCGCCACGGCTCAAAATTCAATAGAAAAGGTTTGGAATTTTTTTATGGTACCAAAACATAAGGGAAACCTTACATGTTTGGTATTGCTGGATGCGTATCAACCTGTAGAATACAGGTAACAATTTTTACTGCAGAATGAACGGTGTAAAAAATAAAAAATCTCCCACAAACATTGGCAAGTGCATTGTTTTTTTCACATTTTTCCCCACTTAGAATTTTTTTGTTGTTCCCCAGTATAATCTATGGTAATATGAACACCATTGGAAAGTACATCTTGTCCAGCAAAATAAAAGCCTTCATGTGTCTATTTAGGTGGAAATATAAAAATGTTATGGCTTTCAGAAGGCAAGGAGGTGAAAAAAAAATAAATAAATTAGAGCCATATTATGACTGTCCATCAGGAAGGGATTAAACAGATGGAAGATGCAGGCATTGAATAATTTATACCGTAACACATTTTTTGAAGTTTGACAATGGAAAACATATTCGTGTATGTTCCCCATGTTGTAAACTTAGAAGATTTGGTGTGTTTTAGATTTTTACGACAGATCCACTGAAATTGCAAAGGATATAACAGATGACCACCAATAAAAAAAAAAAAAAAAATAAAAGGGGAGAAGATAAAGTTTTGAAAAAAAAAAAATCTAACAGAGTGTACAGAGTTGGAGGTTACCTTAGGTTTTGGTTTACTCCTATAACGTACCATGTTTTTATAAGTATAGATTACAATTATGTTCCCTTTCTGGTGCGTCTACATGAAGAGTAAAGTTTACTTGATAGATTCTGTCATTAGAAATAGCATTGTCCGACATATTAACTTTTATTTCGTGTGCATTTAGGGTCTTCCCACCCCCCTCGCCGTTTTGTCAGAAACTAGTTCCATTTATTTCCATGTGGTTTTAGATGCAGATTTGTGTTAAAAACCATATACAAAAGTTTAACATGTTTTACACTTTAGCTATCCCCATTGACAATGGGAAAAAAAATTGATCGGCACAGCCAAAACAATTTTAAAAGAAATTTATGTAGGTACAAGCTAGCATGGCAGCATAGAAATGCAACAAAATATCAGCAGCACTCTACAAACACTAACACAGTTAAAGTGCACTTAGAAACTACTTCAAAATGCATGAAAATTTGAGGTTCTTTGCGCACATTTTTTGATAAAAATTGTGAGAGCTCAGACTGGTTTTAATCAGAGCAGAATGTAGTTGGGACCTTCTCTCCCTGAAATTATGGAGGTCTGAACAGACACCAAGGGCCTCATGTCTGAAAACTGTCTTGGTCTAAGACTATTTGTTGACCATAGCAACCAATAAGGGTTCCTCTTCCATTTCATATATGGTGTTCTGAAAAAATGAAAGGGGAGCTCAGATTGGTTGCAACAAAGAGTCTTAAACCTACAGTTTTCATACACAAGGCCCCAAATGAGGTGAAATATCAGAGTAGGTTCCCATTTGAAATAGTGTCGTTGGTGGATGGGCTCTCAATTTTTATCTAAAATGTATGCTAAAGCCTCAAGTTCTCATGTATTCAAGTAGCAGAAGTGTATTTTGAAATTTTTTCTATGTTCACTTTAACTGTCTTAGCGTTTCTAGACTACTGCTGATATTTTGTTGCGTTTGCATTGAACTAAAAAGTACATTTCCGTGTTAAATACGACCAAAGAATAAACATGTTCTAAGCTTGTTTAGTGTGTTTTTTTTTTTTTTTGTTGGCGGGTGTGGGATTTCAGCGAAAAGCACATGTATGAACTACAAGCTATATTTACTATGGAGGTCGAAGGGAACAGTTTAATTTTGGTTTTAGACTAGTATTTCAAGCTGGGATCTGCATGTTAAACTGAACAATTGAGAACAATAATCGTTTTATTGGAAAATTACAAGTGTATATTGGAATACTCACACTTGCAGAAGCTTCTTGTCCCCACTGTTGTGGACCATTGAGATATTTTGACCACCAAGATATTATAATGGCCATCCTATCACGTCCCACCACAAAGGCTCAAGGAAATTCAAATTCACATCCAAGGGTCAATGTAGTATTTTCTGCTCGAAACATCAGGCTCCGACTACAGACTTCCATGGCAACAACCTGATTGAATACTCACACTTGCAAAAATTTCTGGTTCAAGACCAGAACTGAGAATTTTAACCACCAGTACTATATAATAATGACCGTCCTATCACATCCCACAACGAAGCCTCAAGGAATTTCAACTTCAGAGTCAAAGTACTTTCAGTTGGGAACTTCAGGCTCGGACTACAGACTTTGATGGCAAGACTTCCAGCATTATCTTGTTGGAGCTGGATGATCACGAACTGATATTTTTGATGTTCCTCTACAAGATCTGGTGCCAAAACCTCTACTACTTTAACATCGGGGTCACATTCAGAGACTTTCTGAGAATTTATGATGGCTCACGAGAGAGAGTGGGTTTTCAGCAAGAAGGTTGTTAAACATTGATATGGCTCCTCTAGTGAGCTTTTGTTAGCTACCTGGTGAAGCACAAAGTGATTGATGTTTTTTTTACCAGTAGATACTCCTGGTAATTTATGTCCGTTTTCATTGCTTCCTCCTTGGAAAAATATACAGTAAAAGCCTATGTGTCTGCTTGGGTGCAAGACTAAATATGATCTTTCAAGTTGAATAGTTCTAGAGACTTATATAGAATTGAACAGGACCTGGTTAAAATCAAGCTCCCAACATATTGAGTCAAACCAAAAAGTCAGAAGACTTGATACGATGACAGTATTTGTCCATGAGCAACACATCAGTCTTTAGATCCCTGTGCGCCAATTCTCTGGAATGCATATAGTCAAGAGCACCAGATATTTGGGTTGTGCACCTCTTTATGGCTTTCTTTGGAATTCCAACCTGCAGAAATCAGATTAGTCATTAGATATAGTTGTGTACTAAATAGGGGAAAAATAAAAGATAATTCCAAACTGAATATCAATTTGCTTATTTTGACAAACCACTAGTAATATAGCAGGAGTGGTGAAGGGTGGTGGTACAAGGCCTCAGGGCCAAAACATAACCAGAAGAAAGGGGGGAGGGAACCAACACAAAAAACACCCTTACTCTTAGCCTAAATTCCTAACCATGGGGTATTTGCCCCAAAAAGGGCATCCCTGTGACACCTTACCCTTCCAATCACTCACCCCAGCAGTAATCTTGGGAAAAAAAGATAACTGAAATGAAAGGCATAACAATGTACTTTGAATCACAGTAAAAGAGGGGGTTTCTTTTCTTGCTAAAATACACAGTGAACCACTGTTTGACAGCATATAAATTATAGGTGCAATTGTATTGGCAGGAACTTGAAGTAAACATACCTTCTTTCATTTCAGTTACCCTTATTTTACTGTTCTAAATTGTGTCCCCTGAGAAAGCATTTTGAGGACATAGAAACGTCTGGACTTTTTTCAAGATTACTGCTAGTGTGATTGTGTGGAAGGGTAAGGTTCTGGACAGGGATGCTTTTTTGTTTGCAGATACCCTGTTGATAGAAATTAAGCCAATTTAGGCCAAGTAGTGTTAGGCCATGTCCCCATGGCACGGGTATTCGGCCGGTTTGCGGTTTTTCAGACCGCCTGAAAAACCGGCCGAAAATGAGCACAATGGTGCTCTATGGAAAAGCCGTGCAGCAGTCCCCACTGCACGGGTTCTGCTGTCAGACGGTTTTGCCACCGGCGGCAAAACATTGTAGAAGCACAATCTTCCTTCCGGTTTCCAGACGGAAGATGTGCTTCTCAATGGGAGGGGGGAGGGCTCTTCTCCGCTCATCGCGGAGAAAAGCCGCACCCCCACCCTCCCCCGCGGCCGGCAAAACAGGACAAATACCGGCCGGTGTCCTGTGCAGTGTGGATGCGCCCTTAGGGGGATTCTCCTTCTGGTGATGTTCTGGCCCTGAGGCCTGGCACCACCACTCTTGCTATATTAGCAGTTTGTCAAATAAGCCAATTGATATAGGTTTGGAAGAATTATCTTGATTTTTCTCCATTTTAGGTAATATCATTAAATGTTAAGTTTTATTTACCCTTTTGTTCCTTGCCTTGGTACTGGTACTCTGTAGGTTGAATTACTTTATTTACTACCTTGTAAATTGTGGTGGCTATAGTTGGGTACTACCATAAAGAGCTTCTATATATTGGACTATGGTGGAGATTAACATACATCCACCTTTGTTTTAGCGAGTCATATACCAAGGTCACAAAAACAAGCTTTAATCACTTGCTTTAAAAAACTATATATGCTTCGTTACTACAAATAAAGTGCACTAATAGTGATCATATGGGTAAATCACCATCTGTATGTACCAATTTCCAGAGCTACAAAAGGTTTCTCAAAGGGAATTGATATTCCTACATACTGATGAGTTGGAGGAAACTTGAAAAAATAGCACATTAATATTCAACAAGGAAACAGGTATAGTTTTCACTCACATTCTTTCCGAGGAACAATGTTAAATACTCACAAATTTGTCTTGTGCTGTCAAAGCCAGTGGGAAGCAGATAAAGAGGTCTCACAGGGACAATATATAGACATTTTCTAACTAGCAGAGAAAGTCGCTCCAAAAAGGGCGTCCCCGCTTCTCCAACACTGCCCTTATTAGTCCTTTTGGACCACTGTGATAAATTATTACCTCCCATGGAGGTTAGTGCAGTTAACACTGCTGTGGATGAAACAGCTAATCGGATGGCCATGTGGTAATAAACATTGAATTTTTATGGACCCCTCCTCCACGCCTTGTAGGACTCAATGCATTACTAAGGCATGAGCTTGATGTATGTATCAGCGTTGTAGATGGGCATCTCTAGCGTTTGGTATTTCACAATAAGGGTTATGTTGTAAATAGGAGAACATCTGGAGTAGGCTTTTACCTTCGCAGGGATAAGGTGATGCAATTTAACGGCTATTGCTCCGGAGTCATTAGATGATGATCCACCAGGAGAATGAAGATTGGATACGTGGTTGTTATTCTTAGGTGCTCAGACAGAGAGGGATCGCCAGGAAACTCCATCAGAAAGGTTTGCAACCTGGTCTTTCCACACCTACTTAAAAAATGTAGATACAATAAAATGCTTAATCAAGAATGAAAATTCAAATCACTTTCTTTACGATAACTTGTCATTTGGGGGAAAATGGAAACAAAAAATGCCGTACATGGCATTATAAATTGGTTATAATACCATAGCTTTAAATCTTGGAATGCAGAAACATAAAAAAGTTTGAGTGTTTGTTCTGCAACAGAAGTATTTTTTTTCATTGTATTAACCTAAGTAATACACTGTGATATATCAAATAAACGTGTGTGTGCACACGTGTGTGTAGATCCTACCTTTAAAAACTGATCAATTAATCAAAAGACCCCCAAAATGGTACCTATAAAACCAACAATTTATCCAGCAAAAAATATATAATAAGCCATTATATGTCTCTCTGATGTCAAATCTAAAACAGGGTGGGAAGTTGAAGTCATCATGGTTTTATCATCATCCAGTATATACTCCAGCAAAAAGTAAGCCACAATGAAGTTAACTATTTCCCCCATCCAGAATAGCTATTACATATGATCCCCACCTCCAAAAAAAGTTACCGTATTTTTTTTTTTTTTTTTTTTTTTTATAAGATACGCCTAGGTTTTAAAGGAGGGGAAAAAAAAAAAAAAAGAATCTGAAGCAAAGTGCGGCTGAAGTGCAGTTTTATTGGTACCATTTTGGGATAGATGCAACTTTTTATTCCAAGTTTTTTTGGGGATATGAAATGACCATAAAACAATTTTGCCGTTTGATCTTTTTATTCTTCTATAGTGTACAGGATAAATGAGGTTATAGTTTAATAGATTGAACTTTTATGGACATGGCGATACCAAATGTGTAACTTTATTTTTTAATTTGTAAAATTGCAAATGTGGAGTGATTACATGTTTTTTCCCACACTTCAATATTTTATCCCCCTAGAGTACTTGACCACTAGAGGGCAGAATGCCGTGTCCTATCTACAGCAGTACTATTGTATTGCTGTACATAGGATTCTCATTCATTCATTCCCTATTACACTTTGCCATAAGCAGGGTATAGCAGGTGTACGTACATGGCAGCTGTGGAAGCCTTCATGAGCCTTCCTGCTGTCATGGCAACCAATCGTTCCCCTACAATTACATTGTGGGTGGGTGATCGGACATAGGTCCTCCTTCAGCTAGATGCTGCGGTAGTAATCTCCGCAGCATATAAAGTGTTAACAGCAAGGACAGAGCCGTCTCTATCCCTACTGTTAGTGGCGGCTGCCGACTGTACTGATCCGCCGCATGCCGGCAGCAGCGTGGAGCGGAGCAATGCTGCAGGAAGCCAGCGGGAGAGGGGGGGGGGTTAACCCTTTAAACGTGGCTCCCACAGCATCACTCCTCTCCGGGCTCCTGCCGGCCTGAGAGTGTGCATTCGGACTATAAGACGCACCTTCATTAAACCCCCAAATTTAGGGGGGGGGGGGTGAAGAGAGTGTGTCTTATAGTGCAAAAAAATATGATATTTGATTTAGTGGATGGAAAAAAAAAGTTTTGGTTTTAAGAATGTAACAATGAAGGGGGGCAGGGGAGAATGTAAACTATCTGGTCTTTATAGCCTAAAATAGACTGGTCACAAAAAGGGTTAATCCTTGGTTCATCACTATGAAGATGAGGAGGGGGGGGGGGGGGGGGTCACGCAGAAATTTTTTGATGCTTATTTTGCAGCAGTAACAAAATAAAAGCCAGAAATGGATTCAGATCCAGAAGAGGTAAAAACCTTTACATTAAACTCTGTAGACTTCATTCCTAGGTTACAAATACATCAGCAAAATATGCAGAAGAAAACAGTGTAAACTCAGCCTAATAGCAGGGCTAGAGGAGTATAGCAACCCTTTACCTACATTCTGCCTTACGAATAACATAACTATTGGATTGAACAGGCTTTAACCCCTTACCAACATAGAACATATACATACGTCCCGATGCCAGTAAGCGGCTTTGTAGCGGGATCGCAGCACGATCCTGCTACACAGTTGCCGGGTGTTAGCGGCAAAATGCAGCTAACACCCGCCAGTTACAGCTAACCCCCGCACACCATTCCCCACTGCAATTGGGACATTTGCGAGATCGCTGTGTTCCGATTGCTGAACTTGGCAGCTGCAAGCCTTGTGAAGGCTTCCATGTTTTGGATTTCCCAACTACCGGCCTCAGGAAACCGCCATCTTTGTACTCCCTAATGCATTGTGTATACAATGAATTAGGCTGTAGAAATGATCGCACCCCCTAGTGTTGAAGCGCCATAGGGGGGGCCGAAAGTCAAAGTAAAAAAAAAAGTTTTAAAGTGTAAAAAAAAATTAAAAGGTCAGATCATCCCCCTTTCGCCATTTTACAAATAAAATAATTAAAAGTTACACACATTTGGTATCGCCGCGTCCGAAAAAGTCCGATATATTGAAATATAACATCATTTATCCCGAACGCTGAACACTGGAGAAGGGGAAAAAAAAAACTCCAAACGCCAAAATGGTGGTGTTTTGGTCATTTCACAGCCTATAAAAATTGTAACAAAAGTGATCAAAAAAGTAGCATGCATTCCAAACTGGTAGCAATAAAACTACACTTCAGCCCACAAAACATGCCACCTCACTGACATCCGTAGGTGTTAGTACAAAAAAGTTATTGGTCGCACAAAATGGCGCAAATTTCAGGAATAGAAAAAGTGTTTGAAATTTTTTTTTACAGGGCCAAAGCATAACAGAAACCGTACATGTTTGGTATTGTCAGATGCGTATCAACCTGTAGAATACAGAGAGCTCATCATTTTTACCAAATAACAAACAACATAAAAAAAAACTCCCACAAACATGGCACAAGCACTATTTTCATATTTTGCCCCACTTAGAATTTTTTTGGCTGCTCCGCAGTATATTTCCTGATAATATGAATAACACCACTAGAAAGTACATCTTGTCCTACATAATAAATGCTCTGATACATCCAAGTAAGTGGAAAAATAAAAAAAAGTTATGGCTTTCAGAAGGCAAGGAGGAAAAAAATTTGGAGCTATATTATTATGACCTTCCATCCGGAAGGGGTTAATAAGAGAGATAAACCCTTTATGTCTGTCCTCACTCTACCATGCATGGCCAGCTTTATCCTGGCCTGTTTCACATACCTGTGGTTTTATTTTTGGAGAGAAGGACATGGCTGTAAGCCCTCTTATCCAACCTCCTGATCTCCACCTCCAAGGTTTGGAAGATCAGCTCTATTGCTACTAGAGACTGGTTGCTACTTCTTCTCAGATGAATGCATAAATCCATAAGCACCAGGAGCTGCCTCTTGACTTTTATATGGAAGCAGCTACAGGGGGTTGAGCTCACTCCCCTTCCATTGGCAATTAGATATTAACTCCTTCCTGTTCATTCCCCCCACCTTCCAAGATCCATTAAGGCAGTGTTTCTCAACTCCAGTCCTCAAAACACAACCACAGGTCACGTTTTCAGGCTTTCCTTAGCATTGCACAGGTGATATAATTACTGTCAGTGCTTTCTGTGGGAGATCCTGAGAACATGACCTGTTGGTGAGTCTTGAGGACTGGCGTTGAGACAACTGCATTAGGATATGTTCACACAGTGTTTTTTGACAAGTAAATTTGCTCACCGAATCAGTGCCCAGTCCTCGTCTGAACTATTACCCAAATCTGATGAAAAATTGAAGCGTACTTTAGTCACTTTTTCAGACGAGTATTTGATTACAATTTTGTCCATGTCCAAAACGTGTCACACTTTGTGAGAAGTGTTTTGGACGCTTCATTGATTCCTACGGGCATTTAAAATGCAGAAAATGCCTAAAAAATTTACGCCACTGTGTTCCGTGGTTAAAATAGTAGTTTTCGACACTCTTTGGGGACCGATTCAGCGCCAAATATAAAAATAATTAAAAAAAAATAAAACAATTAGGGTCCAATTACAATTTTTTTTTTGACAATCTATATAGACAAGAGGTACTTTTTAATGGTGCCATTGACCTTAACATAGATTGTACTGGGAAACCCTAAAAAGTGGGGAAATAATAATAAAAAAAATAATAATAATTGTGCCATGTCTGTGAAGGGGTGTAACTTAAAGCTCTGGGGTCACAATGCAAAAAACCTGAAAAAAGGGCCTCCATCTACCATGTGCCATTGATAATACTGGTGTAGTCATATGTGACTGAGGGTCCTTTGGGCTCCATCAGGCTCTTGGGCCCGATAGCGACTGCTACCTCTGCACCTCCGTACAACTTTAATAACCTGTAGAAATATTATGAACTTTTTTGTGAAATCTGAACGGGGCAGAAAATAATCCAAAAAGTTCAGAAAAAATGCTCTAGTCATGCTACGAAAAAATTTGATGTAGTTATTTATATGGAAATTCAAACTAAGCCGCCCAAACATACAAAATCTCCCGCATAAAACAAGTCCTTATCCAATTGCGTCATTGAAAATATGAAAAACTTATGACTGTTGAAACACAAGGAGGCAATAATTGAAATATTTCACTGGTCATTAAGGACTTTTCAGGGCTGGTGCTTAAGAGGTTAAATAGAAAAAAATAAAAAATGGATCAAACATGTTAGAGACAGCAAACACTGCTGACACATTTCAAACTTGCTTGTTTAACCATATCGCGTGTCACTACATGTTATCATTGCAGTAAATCACAGACTGCAGCAATGACATTCTGTTTGGCCCAAACTGGAAGACAACAGAAGTCCTGTGGAGAGACCCACGAGGCGCATTACTGAAACGAGAGAAATATTTATATATATATTCAGCTGATGGAACTGTGTGGCTGGCACTATTATGGTATTATTACGCTGTTGTGGGGGGCCCGTTGGCTGGATGTTTGGTGGCCTGTTG
>JAODAL010011893.1:0-97860 GCA_025379985.1 Phyllomedusa bahiana | reverse complement strand
GCATATTGTGTTATAAATATTTTATAGTAACTTGCGCCTGTTGTCAGTGTTAGCAAAACCGGCCATATTGTAATCATATACTTTTTAATAACTTCTATTTACTCGCAGTGCGTCTCAGTTTTGGCGCTAATAGTGCATTTGTACGACTAGGTTTGTGAAAAACTATTCAATGCTTGTGATTACTGGGCAGTTGTAAATCACAGGAGCCTGAGAAGATCACTGTTGATTTTGTGTACAGTTCTTCCACCTGACCGCATTTCACGATGTTTGATAGAAACTGTGTGTCTGTTTCTATCCTAGTTGGCTGTTGGGAAAATTAGAGGGCGGGGGGGGATTGAAGAATAGCTGTGATTTGCCGTTCTTTCAATAAGAAACTGTCATAAAACTCTTCCATACCTTTTTTTTAATTTTTATGCTTTAATGAATATGGAGCGAACTGCAGGTGGTAAGCGAGCAAAAAGGGGTGTTGTTGGACAGGAGGTAGAGGTAAAGAGACAGGTGCTACCTTTCAGTGCATGGCGACAACCATGCAAGTCAGGGATCTCGCTGGTTGGCAGGACCGTCAGGCCTGTCATCGCTGGGTCAGTGGCCCTGTGAAGTCTCAGTAACGAACAGGGTCGCCATTCTGTTCTTCAGTGGTTAATGCAACCTGCATCCAGCAGGTCTTTACCTCCTTTTCCTCACAGTCACGACCACAAATGTCGTCATCATCATGTCAGCATTCTCGCCAAAATGAAGCGGAAGGCAGCCCAAATTGTCACCTCATGTACCCACACTGTGGATAATCCCTCAAGAACTCTTTGAATGACAAAAATGCAGTTGGGTAAGAAGGATTTCAAAAGTCAAGAGGCCAGAGAGGATGATTTTCTCTGCTCTGACCACCCAATCGTTGTGATGCCAGCAGGAGGAGGAGTAGGAAGCGGTCAATCGTCAAACAATCCCGGGCAGTCACGCAACGCATTGCAAGGTGAATGTTGCTTGTAGCTCCGCAGCTCCAGGATGCAGAGTGTTGTCAGGACGAGGAAGTCACATGTGTTGATGGATGATGATGACGACATTGCGGAATATATTTGTGGTCTTCTCAGGCAGAATTTGCTGTGAGCGCTTTATCACTGATGAGGAGGAAGATGTTGGGATAGTGTCAGCACGGGTCCCGCCTCAAAAAGGGAGGAGGGCTGGTCGGCACAAGTTTCGCTGAGATTAATTCCGCTCAGCCACGACAAACACCGCTCCTCGTTCATCGCGGTGCGAATATTCCAGGACCCCTCTCAAGCGCTGGGCCTTTTTCGATGAAGCCTCTGATTCACTCAGCGATGTCATATGCCGCCTTTGCCAGTAAACGCATCAGTAGAGGGAAGAATCCTAAGGTGTTTAACCACCACCAACCATGTCTAGTCACATGCAGCGAATGCATTGAGTTGATATGGAGGGAACACTTGGTGAAAAAAGCCACGCCGATCCGGGCTTTCCAACCAATGTTCACCACCCTCTGTCTCCGCCTCCCTCCTCCGTCAATTCCAAGACCAAAGTGTTCCTCAGGCTGCCCATGTCTTCAGCGTTATATGATCAAGGATAGGCCTCCGATTCAGCCTCCACGTCGCACGAGATACCACCAGCACCACAGAGACCAGCTTACACCTTCTCTTATCCACCAGTTTGACATGCACGCCGTTACAGGAGGCCAGGTCTAGCAGCCAGCCTTCTGTCTTCCAGGTTTGGGAGCAGAGAAACACTTTTAACCCTAACCATCCCAAAGCCAAAAAGCCTGAATATGGCAGTGCCAGGCTTTTGGCCTTGGAAATGTTGCCTTTCCATCTGATAGACACAGATGGGTTCTGCCACATCATGGCCATTGCCTGCCCCCAATACAGATGAAGTGCAGGATTTTTTTTCCGGGAAAAGCGTCCCTGCCCTGCGTAGCACCCATGTCATCTAAACTTCAAGCACGTTGTCACTGCATCTGTGTCCGGCCAAAGTCCATCTCACCACCGATACATGGACTAGTAAGCAAGCGAGTGGCCGCCATATATCTCTGTGACAGCTCACTGGGTGAGCTGGGCGGATGTCTCCTGGTGGTGACGGTGGCTCTCAGGCTCGGCGCACGCTCTTTTTCAAAACTGAGGGATGGTGTCAGGGTTCTTTCCCCAAGGTCAACTGGTCAGCATTCACGTGCCCAGAGAAGAAACTAGGCCAGTTGTTCAAATTTAATCTGTCTTGGAGACCGTCAACACTTTGGTCAGGGCTGTGGACGGATTTCATAATGGAGACTGGGCACTGGCTAGGTGACAAAGAACCTTGTGCCAGGCAGGTTGGTGTGCGATAACGGTCGAAATCTACTGGCCGCCCTTAAGATCGGCCAGGCTGGAGCACATTCCTTGCCATGGCACACATAAAACCCTTCGGTCATCCAGAAATTTCCTAAGCGGCTACCAGGGTACTGGACTGCCTGCTGAGGAAGTTTCGACGGTCTGTGAGCTCTCACTTATGCGTTCGCCCCCCCCCCCCCCACCTTGCTTCGTTCCGGCTGGCTGCGTTACAGACGTTCAGCTCGGCCTCCCCGTCAACGGTCTCATTGTTGAAGTGGAAAACCCTGGAATTCCACCCTCAACATGCTCCAGTGATTGTGGCAGCAGACGCAATGCCATTACGCAGTATTAAGTAACACATGATGACAAGCAGCGGTGAGGACCTCGGGGGTGTGAGCCACTGAGTGTGGAGACAGGTGAAAGAAGAGCTATGCACCATCCTTGCCAGTTTTGAAGAAGCACCAAATGGTCTAGTGCACGGACAACGCGCTCTTGTCTGCTAGAGCATTGTGGGGATCTTATTTTGGAACAAGTTTGGACACTCTGAAACCAGCAGGTGCCCACCAGCGGCGGAGGAGGGAGTACGGGACACAGATGACAGACTCTGAGCCTTTCTCTCCGTCGAATCCAGAAGCCCGACAGTTTCACAAACTTTATCGCGGTCTTCATTAGGCGGTGGTTCGGGTCCAGGGCTGGTGCAAGACAGCGACCTCAGATCTAGGGTACAGCATCTGAGGAAAGTCAGGGGCTGCTGTTGAAGCTGAGGCGGAGGAAGCGGAGGAGAAGTGGAGGGTATTCCTGGACAACGAGTTACGATTTTCCCTGCCTTGGAAAGAGGTTGGACGGTATTTGTGGAGGAGGAGGAAAGATGAGGATGGATCAGTTTGCTAGTGCCCCTCAACAGGAGGCTTTGGAAATCAAGGCACCATCTCTCAATGGTGCTTGGATGCACGCCATTTCTCCAACATGATCCTCACATTAAGGTCATCAAAGATGGACAAACAGTTTACTGGTGTGTTCCCCCCCCCCCCCCCCCACCCTTCCTCGATCCCCGTTACAAACGCGAAAACTCCAGGCACTTTCCTTCCATCCCCACCCAAATAGAGGAGTAAAATGCAGGATTTGGAGACTGTCTGATTGATCAAGTGGAGAGATATGTTGTTGCGTCTGCTTCACGTTCTTCAAAAGTCACGTGGAACAAAGGGTTTTTTTCAGCACCGTGACAGCAAGTAGAGTGCTAAGGAGCCGTTACGCGGCAGCAGCAGCAGCAAGCTTTGTGGCAGAAGCCTATGGGTGACCCTTGGCAATCCTTATTTACCACCTCACCAAACATGTAATGCAGGGCACAAATACAACACACACAGAGACGGCTTAAGATTATCTGTGCACGACTATATGCGTCTCCAAACACGATGTTTTTGGTATGTTCCGGGACCCAATCGAATTCTGGGTATCCAAATTGGATGAATGGTCAGAGCTCGCTCGCCACGCCATAGAGGTCCTGTTGTCCGGACCAGCATGCCATGGCGTCATATCTGGAGGGGACTTCTGCACAGCTTTCCACTGATAGAGTGGATTGTTTGATTTTCATCAAGATAGATCAGGCGTTGATCTTGATAATGTTGTTTTGCCCAATGCAGAGGTAACACGATTATGTTGCAGTCTACTCACATTCCTCTTCAACAGATATGTTCTCTTGAAATGTTTTTTTTTTAAATGATAATTTCTTACTGCCAATTATTATCTCAGTTCCCAAAAGGTTAATTTTGCTGGTTTTGCCACGTTGAGGAGACTGTAAAAAGGACACCAACTTGTACAGGTTTCATGAAAAAAATGTATTCCATTTAACTCACTTCTTCTTTAAAGTTTAATAACTGTCAATGGTATTGGGGTCATGGTGCTGTGAGATACAGCTATTAATAAAGGTTCTTTGTACAGAATTGTGGCTTCTAAGTGGCATTTTACCTCCAATTTTTAACAGTGGCTGAGAAGTACATTTTGGTATAATTTTTTGGGTCATGCTGCCTGTGAAATTACAACTATATACAAGGTTTACCGTTTTAAAAAAAAAATGTTTTCTAACAATACATTTGTTGCTTTCACATTTGTCAAACTAGTGTCCCAAAGGGTATGTTTTGAATTTTTAGGGCATGTTGCTGTGAAATACAGCTTAATATACAGGTCCTATTCATTAAAAAAATGTGGTTTCTAAACGTCAATTACTCTTCACAATTGTCAGAGTGGCACAGGTCATGTTTTGAATTTTTGGGGGCATGTTTTAGCTGTGATATACAGCTATACACAGGTCCTGTTATAAAAAATGTGGTTTCTAAACAGACATTTGTTCTTCACAATTGTCAACAGTGGCCAAAAAGTCACAAGGGTCTTAGTCTCACTGCCCCCGCTTTCGTACTCTTGCTCAGCATGACTGTTTATCATTGTTCTGCGTCATAGGGCATTTTTGCCGTGTTATAGGTGACGGGACTACCAGCCCTTGGCTCTCAGAGCACCACACTGTAAACTCCAGTTCATGCTAGCTGAACCTGCGTGTTAATAGATGGACGAAAACACCAGCCCTGGCTCTCACTGCACCCACTGTAACTTGGACGTGCTAGCTGATCCTTCTGGTGATCCAAGTTTACTAGCATCACCCTGCCTTAGATCAGTAATTTCCTTCATAACCCACTTGACAGTAGGAATTCGCAGGATTTTCAGACAGGCCTCGTTTGACCTACGGGGGGACATCTGTTTTTGTTTACTTCACATTCTAATGTCACCAGATTGGGAAAGGCATGTACCTCTAGCAGCCGCAGCAGTATTGAGGAAAACTAGTTGTTTATAATATAGTTTATTTCTTATGCAAATTTTCTGCTGATGGTCCATAAGGGCACCTGTGCAGGTTTTTGGGTCATGCTGCGTTACAGGATATGGATAGTTAATGTCCATTTCACTAAAATACTGTTTCAAAGACTACGTTCTTCCAGCACTTTTTAATCTGTGGGTCATGTGGATTTAAGGGTCATGCTGTGATACAGGACAGGTATAGTCAATGTCCAGTTCAACTAAAATGATGGTTCAAATAATACTGCCTTCTGGCACTTTTTTAATTTGTGGGTCATGCAGGTTTAAGGGTCATGCTGTGGTTATTACTTATTTTTGGATCCACGCCTGGATTTGACTCAAAGAACTATATTAAAAAATCCACATAAATTGGGACAAATCTGCATATAGAGTTTTACAAGAAACATAAGACCATTATTGTTGGCAGCACATCCAAAACTAACATATTTAAATATGCTACTGACATCTGATGATTTTTACTGCAATCATCTACCGAAAAAGTTTTTTCTCATTCCTTGGCTGTAACAAAGGCCTATTACAAGGGAATACTATTAGAAATTAATGTGTATAAAGTCCTTAAATAATAATAATAATCTTTATTTCTATAGCGCCAACATATTCCGCAGCACTTTACAAATTAAAGGTAAACATACAGTCATTACACATTAAAAGTAACTTACAAATGAGCAATCAAGGTGTGAGGCACCGCTGGCTCGTGAGAGCTTACAATCTAGTAGGGTGTATGGGTGAAAACATACGGTAGAATGTGCCCAAGTTTACAATGGTCCGGCCATGTTTCATAAATAGGGGGTGGTCTACATGAAAAATGGATGAACCTGCCACCCTGACAGTACATCTATATACAGATAAGTGCCTGTGAGTGCCCAAGTGCAGGGAGTGACAGTATGTGTGTGTAGCTGTTAGGGATCTTGGTGGGCCAGACCGAGAAGATGTATTTTTCGGGCCATCTTAAAAATCTGTGGTGGGTTGTGAAGTGACTGATCGTCCGCGGTGAGCACTATTCAGAGAAATTGGTGGCCGCAACGTGTGAATTCTTGTAGGCGGGCATGGGAGTGTTTCGGATGATTGAGGAATGTAGTATGATATCATCAGCAGAGCGGAGAGCACGGGTAGGGCGTGTAGACAGAGGACTAGGGAGGAGATGTAGGGAGGAGCAGCGCTGTGGAGGCTTTATGGGGAGGTGCTTAGTTTATACTGTATTCCTGTACTGGATGGGGCAACCAAGTGCAGTGAGTGAACTGACACAGGATAGAGGCCATCAGTATAGCGGCTGGGGAGAAAGACAAGCCAGGCTGATGCTTTCTGGACAGATTGGAGTGTGGAGCGTTTGCTGAGAGGGAGGCCGTAAGCAGGAGTCTGCAGTAGTCAAGACGAAGAAAGAATAAGAGCAGTATGAGAGTTTGGCAGTCGTTTTCCACAGTGAGTAATTGCGGATTTGGAGATAATCTTGAGGTGAGCGTGACAGGAGCGGGCAAGGGATTGGATATATGGGGAGAAGGTCAGATCAGAATCCAATAAAACCCTAGACAGCGGGGCATGCTGCTAGGAGAAATGGTGGTACCACATACAGAAACAGAAATAAGCAGGGGGGGGGTTGGTTAGTAATGGCGCTGAAAGACATGAAGTTCAGTCTTAGTGAGGTTTAGTTTCAAGATGCGAGCATGAGGACATGATGTTCAGAGACAGCGGAACAGACAGTCACTGGTGTTTTTTGTTGCAAGGCTGGAGTGATGGCACGGGACGGAGGTGTTAATGGGTGTCATCCGCATAGAGATGGTACTGGAAGCCAAATATACTGATGGTTTGTCAATGGGGGCTGATGTACATTGAAAAAGAGGAGAGGACCTAGAACTTGATCCCCTGAGGAGCCCCAACAGCATGAGGAAGAGGAGAGAGAGGTCGAACCAGAAATTCGAGGGTACACTGGAAAGGAGGCGGTCAGAGAGGAGGACGAGACAAAGCGAGAGCGGTGTCCCGGAGGCAATGGATGCTGAGAATGCTGAGGAGAAGTTGGTGATCCACAGTGTCAATGCTGCAGGAGAGATCCAAGAGAAGCAACAATGAGTTAGTTACCCTGTGATTTTAGCTGTTAGGAGGTCATTTGAGACTGTTAACTAAGGCAGTTTCCGTGAGTGTAGGGTGCGGAAACCTGATTGCAGCGGTGTCCAAGAGAGAGTTAGCTGAGAGATAGCGGATTTGGCGAGTGTAGACCAAAGCGTTCCAGGAGGAGTTTAGAGATGAAGGGCAGGTTAGAGACCTGGGTCGTAGTTATCAGCACAGGAAGGGTCCAGAGAGCGGCTTTTTTGTAAAAGGAGGTTATGATGGCGTGTTTTGAAGGAAGATGGAAAGATCCCAGTGGAGAGAGAGAGGTTACAGAGTAGCAGTAAGGGAGAGAGGACAGCTGGAGAAATAGACTGGACGAGGTGGGATGGAATGGCGGTCAGTAGAGAAGGGTGGTGTGGGGGACGAGCAGACAGGAGAAGCCTGGGACACTTCTTCACTCTGTCGTCGCGGTCAAGGCTGCGAGTAGATACGAGGACGTGCGGGGAGGGACAGGAGGGGTATTATTTGGGACTGAGATATGTTTAGCCGGATATTTTCAATTTTGTCTTTGAAAGTGAGTGGCCAGGTCTTCAGCCACAGAGGTCAGTGACCGGTCGAGCCTGCGTTTAGGCCTTAGGGAAGGAGTGGAAGGTGTCAAAGAGGCGTTTTGGGTTGTTGTGTAGTGTGGAGATGGGGAGGTGGAAATATTTTATGTTTGGCGCAGTGAAGGCAGATAGATGGGTGATAAGTTCTGAGCCATGATTTTGTAGTAGAGGAAAGTCTCGCAGGTAGCTTTGATTTTCTCCACAGCCGCTCTGCACACTGGACAACATAGCTGGAGTAAACGAGTATGGGTGACCTGTGCCAAGGCTGCGGGCGTCTGACTCTGGTGGGTGTGGTGTGGTGGAAAGTGGTTGCCAACATGTCCAGGGTGGTTGTGGTTGTCTCACCATACTGTGCAGTGCAGTGATTATATCTAGTATCTAGTATATCTGCTCTGCTATTCCTAGATGATCCTTTTACACGTTGATTGGTGTTGCAAGAGGTGTTGTGACTGTAGTATCACAAAAGGGCTCTAAAGGGTTGAAGCTTGTCAGTTGGTAATATTAAGAAACTCCTGTCTTTCATGATAAGGAATAGAGCAGGGAGTGAGTCTCATCCCTACCACTGCTTTTGTCTGTAAAAGCTGAGAGAGGTATCTGGTAACTAGGGAGACTTGTGTATATAAAGAGGAGCTAAGATCTGCTCTTACTCTGAACAGAAGCAAAATCAGTACACTAATGTATTTGGTAATTGTAAAGGTGGAGGTCAGGTATATGTGGATCCTCTTGGTCACCACGAGAGATGGAGATGCAAACGCCAGGAAGCAAAGTCTAAGGGGCCCCTGGTCTTCACCAGAGCCTGCAACAAGTCAGAAACCGAAGTGCCGGTCTTAGGACAGCAGGAAAAGGCAGAGGTGACAGGTCACAGGCAGGTAGCAACCGATGAGAGGTAACAGAGTCACAGGCAGGTAGTAGACTGGCATAGCAGCATGTAACAGCAGTACAGGTGAGATAGACTGGCATAGCGGCAGGTAAAAGCAGTGCAAGTAACAGACAGCAACCAGAGGTCAGGATTAGTGATGAGCGATTGTGTCAACTATCGTTATCGGCAATTATCATGCCGATATCCGATAGCTGATAATAGATAATCGCTGATGACCATTAAAGTCTGTGGGAGAGGAACAACACCTTCATTCTTACACCCAAACAGGGGAGGATAAGCTGGAATTAACATCCACAACAGTAACCTGGATGCGTGCTACATCTTAGGCAAGACAATTAGGCAACAAGAGTCACAGAAAAAAAGTCACAGACTATTCACTATCCCTGTCCTGTACCACAGCATGACCCTTAAACCTGCATGACCCACAAATTAAAAATTGTCAGAAGGCAGTATTATTTGAACCATCATTTTAGTTGAACTGGACATTGACTATCCCTGTCCTGTACCGCAGCATGACACTCAAACCTGCATGACCCACAGAATAAAAAGTGACGGAAGAAAGTAGTCGTTGAAACAGCAATTTAGTTGAACTGGACATTGACTATGCATGTCCTGGACCGCAGCAGGACCCTTAAATCAGCATGACCCACAGATTAAAAAGTGCCTGAAAAAGGAGTCTTTGAACCACCATTTTAGTTGAACTGGACATTGACTATCCCGGTCCTGGACTGTAGCATGACCCTTAAACCTGTCTGAACCACAGATTAAAATGTGCTGGAAAAACCACTGACAACAGGTGTAATTTACTATAAAATTTGTATAAAAAAATATGCGTACAACTTAGCTCTATGCGACAAACAAACGCACGGACTGCAATAAGAGTATTTAAATGTTATATGGATTAATATGGTGGCCTTCGCACCACTGACAACAGGCGTAATTTACTATAACATATGTATAACACAATATGCGTACAACTGAGCTGTTTGCGGCAAACAGATGCACGGACTGCAATAAGAGTATTTAAATGTTATATGGATTAATATGGTGGCCTTCGCACCACTGACAACAGGCGCAATTTACTATAAAATATGTATAACACAATATGCGTACAACTGAGCTCTTTGCGGCAAACAGACGCACGGACTTCAATAAAACTATTTAAAAGTTATAGGGATAAGTTATGCCAGTTTTTGGGAACACTGACACGCAGTGATTGCAATAGAACTGAAAAAACAGGGACAATTTCACCTCCTATCAGAGGTCTGCTTGCCAAAAAAGTTGTACAAAACAATGCTTTTTCAATTCAAGGTCACAGAACACACTGATTTGCACAATATCTCCCTTCCTTTCAAAAGCCTCTCCTCCTGCCACACTCTCCACCTCCCCCCCATCCGCTCATCGCTCAACTGAAAGCAGGAAGTTCCTTAATTCCTAGGTGGTGAAAAGTCATGTGCCCAGGTATTTATGTATTGTCACTTTAAATCTTGGTGAGTCGGCACGCACCCCTTATGGAGGGCGCGTGCATGTGCAGGATGCCAGAAGCAGCGAGGACTGGAGCAGGAGCGAGGACAGGTGAGAACACGTTAGCAGAGGAGACGGGGCCGCAAACAAGATAAGGGCATGTCCGCAGTCCTGAACGGGGATCACAGCATGGACCGTGACAGTAATAATCTTTTTTTACCTTTACATACATATTTAAAGCCGATCAATGAAACAAGAACACCCATTTAATTCCATGTAAAAGGTTCTTAATTTTACCATTGAACTGTACTTGTTGTAAGCTTCACCTCTCATTTAACAGGCACTGTTATAAACAACCAAAGCAACAAATAGATGCAGAAAAAAGAATAAGGGTATGTTTACTGTTTACACAGTGTTTTTTCCTCCACAGACCGTTGCCTAATTGAGAACCTTTGGAATATCCACAAGCAAAAGATCTATGAGGGTGGGAGTCAGTTTGCATAAAACCAGCAGCCCTGGAAGGCTATTGTGATGAGTGGCGCCACGGCCCTCACGCAGGGCCACGGACATGCTCTTGTTTTCTCTGCCCTGCGCACCTGAGACTCCCCTCTAAATGCTCCTGCTCTGTTGTGGTCCTCTGTTCTGTGCCAACTGGCATGTCCACACTCTCCAGAGCAGGCGCACCGACTCTGTGAAATTTAAAGGGCCAACGGATTGGTGATTGGAAAATGACGCTGACCCCATATCTGGAGTTCACTTCCTTTCCACCCTGCCAGACCTTTGGTGTTATTCTAGAGTGGTGTTACTTCCTGTTAGCCGTTTCTGTTTACCCAGACCTCTGCAATTTCCATTGACTATGTTGCCTGCTGTCTGCCCTAACCATACTGCCTGTCCCTGACCATGTCTCTGCATAGTGATTCTGTACCATGTTACACCCTAGCTGCCATCACAAGCAAGTTACATCAGAGGTAACAACCTTGGAATCACCCAACACACAAGACCAAGCAGCTTGGCGAAGGCTCTAGCAAAGGCTCCACTTCCTGATGTGATTTATACTACCGCTTGGGATGGTCCAGCAGATCCACTCTACATCGGTGACAATAAGGCCTGGCCATAAATCCCACCAGGATGCCTCTACCTGACCTCCACATCGTCTCGGCTGTAGTGAATCAAAAGAGTCATTGCATAGACCAGCTCGTCGATGCTTTACAGAATCTTGCATCCAGCCTACCTTCACCTGCTGAACCACCCATGCTCCGGTGTTTCAAAGGCCTCAAGTGCCTCTACAAATAGGTTCTTCTGAAGAGCCAATGCAAGCAGATAGAGCCCACCTGTCTGAGCAAGAACATTCCCGCCGACACAAAACAGAATCTCTGCCTCTACTGCAGCAATTCCGAGCTTTTCTGTATGGGTTGTAGTTGCATCCGGGAAACTCCCGCACCTAGGCTACATGGGAGAGGCATCCCTAGTTGTGAACACTACCTCTCTACTTCTGACCATGCCTGTCCTACTCAGTTCCTCATCTGGAACCAACCTTGTTTCAAGCCACAGTTCTCTTGGATACTGGTTCAGTTGGGAATTTTGTTGACGTGTCTCTGATTTCCAAGCATCGTCTCCCCATGGTACATCTTGGCAAATCCTTGTTTATCTCGTCCATTAATGGAGAATACCTGATAGTCTCAATTCGGTTTCATACTGAACCTCTGACACTTCAAGTGGGGGGGTTACATAAAGAGATGATAGTATTTCAAGTGTTGCCTTGTTTCTCCTCTGCAGTTCTTCTGTGACTTCAGTGATTAGAGCGCCATGTTCCCATGTCCAATTGGCAAATGGATGAGGTCACACGCTGGGGACTGTCATTCCTGCTGTTTTATGGCACTTCGTCTGGTGCATGTCACTTCTACACTGACGCCTTCCACTTCAGTTCCCAGTCTACATTCTCCATACCAGTAATTTGCTGACGTCTTCTGTGAGAAGCAAGCAGAAACTCTTCCACCTCATCGGGCCTATGATTTTACAATAGACCTACAATAGTCAGTACACGAGACTCGGGCCATGTCGACCTATATTGAAGAAAACCTTCTGAAGGGCTTCATCCGCAAGTCCTTCTCTCCAACTGATGCCAGGTTCTCCTTCGTGGAAAAGAAAGATGGTTCCCTTCTCCCCTACATTGATTACCAGGGTCTCAATAAGAAAAAAAACGGTATCTGTGTGCAATTTGACCATCTTCAAGGAGCCAAGATCTTTACTAAACTTGGCTTGCGGGGAGCTAACAATTTAATTCGCATATGAGAAGGTGATGAATGGAAGATAACCTTCAATACTCGTGAGGGACACTTTGAGTATCTGGTGATGTGCAGTGCTCCTGACATTTTTCAAGACTTCGTCAACGAGATCTTAGGAAACCTCCTGTACGTCTGTGTCACAGTATATCTAGATGCCATTTTGATATTCTTGTCTAATCTAAAAACCCATCATGTCCACCTTCGCCACATTCTGAGATGCTTACGAAGCAATCATCTCTGCACCAAACTTGAAAAGTGTATCTTTGAACAAACCAGCCTACCTTTCCTTGGTACATCGTCTCTGACAAGGGTCTTCATATGGATCCTGCCAAATTGACTGCTTTTCTACAATGACTGTGACCAGTCAGACTTTGGACCATACAACGCTTCTCGGGGTTTGCAAATCCCTGCCGACCATTCATCTCTCACTTTTGTAATGTGGTGGCACTCATAGTGGTGCTTACCAAGAAGAATGCTAACTTCAAACTCTGGCGACCAGAAGCATCAGAAGCATTTTCCTGTCTGAAATCTGCATTTGCTTCAACATCTATCTTGTCTTGTCCAGATTTTCAAAAACCCTTCTTCCTTGAAGTAGATGTCCCATCTGAGGGAGAAAACTCCTAAGGGCAAGACCATCACCTGCGGTTTCATCCATGAGACCTTTTCTTCAATGGAAAGAAATTATACTATTGGAGACCCAGAATTGCTGGCCATTAAGTTGGCCAGTTGGAGGATTGGTGCCATCTGCTGGAAGGGGCTTGTCATCCAGTTAACATATATATGGATCATAAGAATCTCCTGTATCTTCACACCGCCAGCAGCTGAACCCTCAGCAAGCTTCTTCTCGTGCTTTGATTTCTTATTACACTTCAGACCCACAGATAAGAATATCAAGACTGGTACCCTCTCCCGTGCTTCTGATACTGCAGGTCATGACTCTGCACCTCAGCATATAGTTCCCTCTGAGCGTCTGATTTTTGCTGCTTTCATCGATCTCCAGCGGGTTCCTCAGGGAGAACTTTCATATGCACTGCATTTAGAAGATGAATCTTGAAGTGGGGACATTGTTCTTTGCTGGCTGGGTATCCCAGAATTTGAAAATCTTTACTACTTATATCTCATTATTATTGGTGGCCTAATCTTGCTCAAGACGTTAAAGACTTTGTTCTCTCTGGTGCCACTTTTGCCTGCAACAAGGCTTCTCGTCTCAAACCTGCTGGTCTGTTGCAACATTTGCCCAATCTAGAGTGACCCTGGATCCATATCACTATGGACTATATTACTGATTTACCATCTTCCTCTAACAATATGATCACTTGTGTGGTCACTGACCGCTTCTCCAAGATGTCCCACTTTATGCATCTGCTTTCAATTTGTGTCAAAGTTCTGGCATGTCCTTTGCAATTGTCTTCAATTCAAATTAGACTTCTCCTGCACCTAGCATCCCCAAACTAATGGGCAAGTTGGAAAGGTGAATCAAGTCCTAGGGAACTAATTACACCACTTTGTCTCAGTCTGTCAAGATAACTGATCCAACCTTGTTCCTTGGGCCGAGTTTTCATACATCCATCTAGATTCTTAGGCCTCATTCACACGGCTTATTCTGGAACAGATTGCAGCCGTACTGCGCACCGTATTTGCGCTGCAAATTACGTTGGCAATAAGCCGTGTGAACATTGCCTTACTCTGCTGGAGCTTCATCATTCTTCATTGTCTATGTTTAACACCTTTGTCAACATTTTCTTTTGTCTACCTCTTCTAATGTTCCAAATTTATGGCATCGTAGCTATCTGGTAAGAAACCCACTGGTTCCTACCACAAGCCTCCTCGCATACCAAGACTCAAGTGGACAAGAAACAAAGACCTCCCCTGATTTTATCTCCTGGAGAAAAAGTCTGGCTAGCCACAAAATATGTCCACTTAAAGACTCCAAGCCCGAAGCTGGATTCTTGGTTCCTAAGCCCTTTTGGGGTCATTCAGCACATTAACTCAGTGGACTACAAGCTCTGCCTCCTTCCATCAATGCGCATCCTGAACTCCTTTCTTGTTACACTCCTCAAACCAATGGACTTCAACTGCTTCTCCATCTCCTGAGGCCTATGCTAGGGATGTCTATGAAGTAAAAGAGATCCTCATCAAGACGTCTATTAGGAGGAAGCGGTACTATCTGGTTGACTGGAAGGAGTTCAGACCTGTGTAGAGGTCACGGGAATCCAAAACCAATATCTTCGCTCTGGACCTTCTTCTCAAGTTTCATAATACCAAAAACAGGGAGAAGCTTAAGGGGGGGGGAGAGGTTACTGTCACGAGTGGCACCATGGCCCCCACACTGAGCTGTGGACATGCTTGTGTTTCCACGGCTATCTACCCCTGAAATTCCCCTCTCCATGCTCCTGCTTCACTGTGGTTATCTGCTCTGTGCCGATGCATGTGTCCCCATTTTCCAGGGCACGCGCACCGGTCTCTGAATTTTAAAGAACCAGTGCACTGGTGATTGGAAAATCACCGGGCGCTGACCCCATAGAGTTCACTTTCTTTCCACCCTGCCACCAGACCTTTGGTGTTATTCTTGAGCATTGTTACCTTCTGTAAGCCATTTATATTTACCAAGTCCTCTGCTATTGCCATTGACTATGTTGCCTGCTATCTGCTCTGACCTTATTGCCTTTCCCTGACAACATTTCTGCCTAGCAATTCTGTACTAAGTTATACCTGAGCCACCAACACAAGTTGGTTAAGTCAGGGGTAGCGACCTTGGAGTCTCACGCCGCATAAAACCAAACAGCCTTGGGGTGGGCTCTGGCAAAGACCCGGAGGCTCCTTAGACTCCATTTCCTGACATGGCTTATAACACTCCTTCTGGTGGTCAAGCTGATCAACTCTATATATACATGGCAGCTTTCTGACATCCAGCAAAAAAATTCAAGCAGAAACTCTCAAACAACTCACAAGTTCAATGGATGCAAGAATTGTGAAATTGCTATCATAGAAGGGCTCCCATGTTAAAAAGGAACTTGGCCGGTTACAATCTATTATGAAACGTACTGTATGTTGGGACGGGACCATAAGGATTGTTAGGGACCTTTAAAGGGATAGGTTCCGGACAGGAACGCCCTTATCAGGGCGAATCCTCTGTACTTCTGTCAGGATAGGGACTATTTTTTCATCATTAGGGCCTAGTAGGGTCACTTCTGATTGGTCCCAATAGTCCTGTGTTTGTCTGCCGTTTTGACGGGTGTTCTGAGAGACAGTTGGTTTAGATATATGCTTTTTTTCTCTTGAATATTAGTAAAGGTTACGTTTTAAAAGACTCCTCTTCTTTTTGGTATTTATTTTCATTTTGGTCCTCTCAAAGAACCTTATTCAAGCTTGAAAGCTGCAATCATTGGTTTCTTTTCTAGTCCATTCCTTTTTTGTACTATTATATTTGAAATAATCCTGGTTGTGCCACTCTTGTGGTGTATTTATTTATTTATTTATTTAGATAGATAAATAGATAGATAGATTAAATTAAATAATAATCTTTATCATTGTTATTGAAAGCAATAATGATTACTCCTGTTAAAAAGCATATTAATAATATTGTGTCTTTAAAAGCACACTTGTCACACAGAAAATAGATTTCAGTCCGCACTCATTTTAATTTGTTGTTTATTCATTTAAATATCATTCTGGACTGAATAGTCAAGTTGGTTGTCTTACTCAATGATTTGCAGCCTTTCCTGATTAGAGCACAAAAAGAGATGACTGTCAATCATTGTGTAGGACTGCCCACTCGACAACTGCATTTTTGTTGTGACAGTTTTATTTTTAAAGATACTATTTTTAATACTGTACTTTTAAATAGGGGTAAATTAAACAATATGTCTTTACTGTTTACAAGAGAATATACATTGATAATGATCATGGTTGATCGCTGATCTTCAATATTCAATGATTTCAATGATTCTTATTATTTCATTTATATCATTGTATACCTATCTAAACCCAGTCAATCTATCTCTCTCTCTAGGTATCTAGTAGTGCAGTAGTGAAATAATATCACAATCTGTTAGGATGAGGAGGATGTGTTCTAGGGTGTTATTTTCCAGTAGTTACATTAGCTGTACATTGGACTGCATTTTAAAATCCTTAGTCATTTAGTGTCATAAATGTAGTTCTTATAAATAAAGTACAGATAAAGTATAAAGTCCTTTTTAAGGAATAAGAAGTTACACAAAGTCCTCTATGCACAAGGGGTTTATCGGTATTAGATCAATAAAAGTAACAGAATATCCTCTGGTAGAAAAGACAGGATTACTCTTGACCATAAAGGTTCCAGGCTAATATTTTTGAGTGAAAGTGTTCAAAATATATGGTGTGTTAACTGCAAAATATAAGCTCCATGAAGTGTAATATCGTACCACCCAGATACAGAACAATAAGTCAATTTTAAACAACAGTGGCATTTGTAGAATCTAAAAGCAGACTCTACTATGCTTGGAAAACTGTTAGGGTGTGATTTTTGCACATTTATCCAAGGTACTTGAAGAATGTCATATTGCTTCAGTTTTGTTGACAGCTCATTCCTCATGAGCACTAGCTAGGTCTAAAATTGTTACTGGTTGCTTCCATGATTTACTTTGACGTTAATAGTGAAAAACTTAAATAAATGATGGATTTAGATCAGATGTAAGTAAATCATAAAATTTGTGTATATAGTTAGTTTTTAAAGCAGTTGAATAGACCAATATGATACATGGAATTATTCTTAGAATTAATGTGAATAAAACATATATATCTGTGTTATACAAATGAACTCAAATTGTTATTATTAGTGTTGTCCATTGGATAAGGCCAAAGTCAAATTCAACCCGAGTCCAAGCTCTTTATTTTGAGTTGTCAAAAAGGACCATAAAATGTACAGTATTCATAACTAGTGTTGAGCGATTTTTATCGACAAAGTTGAAATCGGCACAGTTTTTATGGTGATCGGATTTTTTAGATCATGCGATAATTTAGGTTAAAATCTGTGCATCATCTATTAAGATCGCGCCTTTTTCGGCGCTTCCTGTAATTTTGGCGGCCAGCAAATGAGATTACAGAATTAGAGCAGGGTGAGATGTGTGTGCGACGTCAGGGACTGGGATGTGTATGGTTGCGATTGGCTGGAAAAAAATCACATGACCTCGTTTTACATAGAACAGCGTTTCCTGTTCAGCCCCCAGTGTCTCTCAGCGTTTTCAGAGCAGAAGGGGGTTGCGCTCTGTTGTGTCCAAACACCTCAGCGAAATTATTATATTTCTTCACAGAGAAACCTCTACTATTAGCTGTGATCCTTACAATTTAGTTAGATTAGAGATTGGAAGATTTTTATTTAGTTAGGTAGAGAATTTTAAAAAGGAGCATCTACTGCTGTAAAGTCACGGGGGGGGCAGAGGGGGGGCACAGACAAGCTCTTAAAAAATACTGGATAAAGTTTTACCAGAACTTAGTGTAGACATTTTTAATAGCTTTATCATTAACAGTTTTTTTATTGAAATATTTTCCTGGATATTGGGCAGCCTGAACTTATAGGATAACATCTTTTTAGTAACTGCAGGTCTCTTTGTTAGATGCAAAACTCCACTTTTATTATCAAATATACATTTTTAGATAGGTGTTCATTTTCAATTTTGCCATTCCACTTTTGTTGATATATCCACCTTGCACTTAATTTGAATCCAGCAATTTTATAGTCACCACAGGTGAATTGAAAAGGGGCAAAAAAAAATCTTGTATTATACGAATAGACAAGCTCGATAAAGAATACTGGATAAAGTTCCCAAGACTTAGTGTAGGGCATTGCAATAGCTTTATTATTAAACAGTTTTCTATTGAAATATTTCCTGGATTTGGGGCAGCCCGAACTTACAGGATACACATCTTTTCTAGTAACTGCAGGTCTCTTTGTTAGGTGCAAAACTCCACTTTTTTATCAGTATAAAATTTCAGATAGGTGTTCATTTTCAAATTTTGCCCATTCCACCTTTGTTGATAATCCACCTTGTACTTAAATTAGAATCCCGCAAGTCAGCCCCAGGTTGATAGGTGCCAAAAAAAACCTTGTATATCCGAATAAATTTCAGATACGTGTTTTTTGACTATGGCGCACTACAGCTTTTGTTCATTGAGGCACTTGCACTTAAATGTGAATACTGCAATTTTTTAATCACCCAAGTGAATTGATTTGGTGCCAAAAAAATACCTTTTTTTATCCGAATTTCATTTCAGATACGTGTTTTTTTTCACTTTGGCGCAGGCCAGCTTTGTTGATAGATCTACTTTGCAGTTAAAATTTGAATACAGAATTTTGTATTTAACCCAGGTGAATTGTAGTGCAAAAAATCCCTTTTATTATCCCGAATAATTACGATAGTTTTTTTTTTATTTGGGTGCACTACAGCTTTGTTCTTTGAGGCACCTTGCATTAAATGTGAATACTGCAATTTTTTTATCACAAGGTAAATTTGATAGGTCCCAAAAAAATACCTTTTATTATCCGAATACTTTTTAGTGTGTTTTTTTTTCCCTTTGGGGCCCGGGCCGTTTGTTGATAGATCTACTTTTGCAGTTAAATTTGAATCAGCAATTTTAATAGTCACCACAGGTGTATTGAAAGGTGCAACAAAATTTCTTGTATTTTACGAATAGACAAGCTAATAAAGAAATAATACTGGATAAAGTTCCCCAAGACTTAGTGTAGATATGCAATAGCTTTATTAGTAACAGTTTTCTATTGAAAAATATTTCCTGGATGTATTGGGACAGTGAACTTACAGGGATACACATCTTTTCTAGTACATGAGTCTCTTTGTTAGGGTGCAAAAACTTCCACTTTTAATTATCAGTATACTTTTAGATAAGGTGTTTCATTTTCAATTTTGACCCATTCCACCTTTGTTGATATAGCCACCTTGTACTTAAATTGAAATTCCAGCAAGTCGCACAGGTTGATAAGGTGCCAAAAAATACCTTGTAATATCCGAATAAATTTCAGATACGTGTTTTTTGATATGGCGCGCTACAGCTTTGTTCATTGAGGCACCTTTGCACTTTAAATGTGAATACTGCAATTATTTAAATCAACAGGTGAATTGATAGGTGCCAAAAAATACCTTTTATTATCCGAATAATTTCAGATAGTGTTTTTTTTCACTTTGGCGTGCAGGCCAGCTTTGTTGATAGATCTACTTTGCAGGTTAAATTGAATCAGCAATTTTGTAGTCCAGCACAGGTGAACTGATTAGGTGCAAAAATACTTTTATTATCGAATACATTAAGATACGTGTTTTTTGCATTTTGCCAGTCCCAGATTTGTTGATAGAGCCAACTTGCGGTTAAATGTTGAATCCAGCAATTGTTAGTTTACAGGTGAATTGTCAAGGTGCCAAAAAAATTCCTTTTATTATCGAATCATTACAGATACGTGTTTTTGACATTTGATGCACTTACAGCTTTGTTCTTGACGCACCTTGCACTTAAATGTGAATACTGCAATTTTTAATCACCACGGTGAATTGATAGGTGCCAAATCTAACTTTTATTATCCGAATACATTCAGATATGTGTTTTTGTACTTTTGCCAGTCCAGATTTGTTGATAGAGCACCTTGCAGTTAATATTTGAATCCAGCAATTGTTTGTAGTTTACCACAGGTGAATTGATAGGTGCCAAAAATACTTTTATTATCCGAATACATTACAGATACGAGTTTTTTTACTTTGGTGCACTAAAAACTTTGTAATTGAGGCACTTGCACTTAAAATGTGAATACTGCAATTTTAGGCACCGCAGGTGAATTGATAGGTGCCAAAAATTACCTTTTATTATGCCGAATACATTACGATAGTGTTTTTTGCACTTTTTGCCCAGTCCAGATTTGTTGATAGGAGCCCCTTGCAGTTTTAAATTTTGAACTCCAGCAATTTGTGTAGTTACCACAGGTGAATTGATAGGTGCCAAAAAATACCTTTTATTATCGAAAATACATACGGATACGTGTTTTTGACTTTGGTCATACAGCTTTGTTCATTGAGGCACCCTTGCCACATAAAAGTGAATACTGCAATTGTTGTAGTTACCACAGCGTGGTGCAAAAATACTTTTATTATGCCGAATACATTACAGGATTACGTGTTTTTTTGCACTTTTGCTCAGTCCAGATTTGGTGATTGAGCACACTTGCTGTTAATTTGAATCCAGCAATTGTGTAGTTACACAGGTGAATTGATAGTGTGCAAAAAATACCTTTTATTATCTGAATAAATTACCGATACGTGTTTTTTTACTTTGGTGCAATACAGCTTTGTTCATTGAGGCACTTGCATTAAATGTGTATACTGCATTTTTTTAAGTCACACAGCTCGAATTGATAGGTCGCCAAAAAATACTTTTATTATCGAATACATTTACAGATATGTCTGTTTTTGCACTTTTGCCCAGTCAGATTTGTTGATAGAGCCACCTTGCGTTAAATTTGTATCCAGCAATTGTGGTAGTACCACAAGGATGAATTGATAGTGCCAAAAAATACCTATTATTATTTCGAATACATTTAAGATTAGTGTTTTTGCACTTTTGCGTTCAGATTTGTTGATAGAGCTAAATTGCCAGTTAAATTTGAATCTAGAATTGTGTAGTTACACAGGTGAATTGATACGATGCCTTCAAAAAATACCTTTTATTTATCCGAATACATTACAGATAAGTGTTTTTTTTACTTTGGTGCAATTACAGCTTTGTTCATTGAGGCACCTTGACTTAAATGTTGAATACTGCAATTTTTTAATCACCAAGTTGTGGAATTGATGGTGCCAAAAATACCTTTTATCTATCGAATAATTTCAGATACGTTGTTTTTTTCACTTTGGCGCAGGCAGCTTTGTTGATAGATTACTTTGCAGTTAAAATGATTCCAGAAATTTTATAGTTCACCACAGGTGAATTGAAAGGTGCAAAAATATCATTGTATTATAAGAATAGACAAGGCTCTTTAAAGAATACTGGATAAAGTTCCAAGATTGTGTAGAACAATTGCAATAGCTTTTTTATTACAGTTTTCTATTGAAAAAAAAAAAACACCCCACAACAAAAAACCCCATATTTCTGGATATTGGGAAGCCTGAACTTTACAGGATACACATCTTTTCTAGTAATGCCAGGTTCTTTGTTAGGTGCAAAAACTCCACTTTTATTATCAGTATACATTTCAAGATAAGGTGTTCTTTTCCAAATTTTGCCCTTTCACCTTTGTTGATATATCACCTTGTACTTAAATTAGAATCCAGCAAGTCAGCATGGTTGATAGGCTGCCAAAAATACCTGGTTATATCCGAAATAAATTTTCAGTAAGGGTTTTTTGACTATGGGCGCACTATAGCTTTGTTAATTGAGGCAACTGCACCTTAAATGTGAATACTGCAATTTTTTAATCACTCCACAGGTGAATTGATAGGTGCCAAAAAAATACCTTTTAGTTCCGAATACATTACAGATACATGTGTTTTTGATTGATGCACTACAGCTTTGTTCATTGAGGCACTTTGCACTTTAAAATGTGTACACTGCAATTTGTTAGTCACACTGGTGAATTGATTAGGTGCCAAAAAATACTTTTTATTATGCCGAATTACATTACAGATATGTGTTTTTTGTAACTTTGGCCAGTCCTGCTTTTGTTGATAGAGCACTTTGCCAGTTAATTTGAATCCAGCAATTGTGTTAGTTACACAGGTGAATTGATAGGTGCCAAAAACAATACTTTTTTTATCCGTATACATTACAGTTACGTGTTTTTTGACTTTGGTGCACTACAGCTTTGTTCATTGAGGCACCTTGCACTTAATGTGAATACTGCAATTGTGTAGTTACCACAGGTGAATTGATAGGTTGCCAAAAATATACTTTTATTATCCCGAATACATTACAGAGATACGTGTTTTTTGCTCTTGTCGTCTCCAGTCCCAGATTTGTTGAAAGAGCACCTTGCAGTTAAATTTGTATCAGCAATTGTGTAGTTTCCACAGGTGTGAATTGATAGGTGCCAAATAATACTTTTTATTATACCGAAGAATTCATTAACAGATCGTTGGTTTATTTTTACGTTGGTGCAACTACAGGCTTTGTTCATTGAGGCACCTTGCACTTAAATGTGAATACTGCAATTTTTTAGTCACCAGGTGAATTGATTGGTGCAAAATGACCTTTTTATTAATCAGAATACATTACAGATAGTGTTTTTTGCACTTTTGCCCAGTCCAGATTTTGTTGATAGAGCCACCTTGCAGGTTACACTTTGATCCAGCAATTGTGTAGTACCACAGGTGAATTGATAGGTGCCAAAAATACTCTTTTATTATCAGAATACATTACAATAGTGTTTTTTTGCACTTTTGCCAGTCCAGATTTGTTGATAGAGCCACCTTGCAGTTAAATTTGAATCAGCAATTGTGTAGTATCCACAGTGTGAATTGCTACGTGCAAAAATACCTTTTATTATCCGAATAACATTACAGATACGTGTTTTTTTACTTTGGTGCATACAGCTTTGTTTCATTGAGGCACCTGCACTTAAATGTGAATACTGCAATTTTTATAGTCACCACAGGGAATTGATAGGTGCCAAAAAAATACCTTTCTATTATCCGATTACATTTCAGATCGTGTTTTTTCACTTTGGCGCAGGCAGTTTTGTTGATAGATCTTTTTTGCAGTTAAATTGAATACAGAATTTTGTAGTCCCACAGGTGAATTGATAGGTGCCAAAATACCTTTTATTTCCAAAATTTTTTACAGATACTTTTTTTGCACTTTTGCCAGCCCGTTTTTTGTTAGGAAACCTTGGAAAATTTAAAAACCGAATTGTGTGGGTTACCACGGGTGAATTAAAGGGTCCCAAAAAATACCTTTTATTACCCGAATACATTACGATACGTGTTTTTTCTTTTGGGGGGCAGGCCAGCTTTTTGACTTGATAGATCTACTTTGCAGTTATTTTGAAATCAGAAATTTTTGTTTTGTTTTGGGGGGATTTAGAATAGCTGTGATTTGCCGTCTTTTAATAAGGATTTTCCCAAATTTCCCATCCCTTTCTAAATTTTATATTTCTAAACTGGAGCGAAATTCAGGGGGGTAGGAGCAAGGGGGGGGGTAGGACGGAGGTAGAGGTACGAAGCAGGTGTCCTTCAGTGTGGGACAATACGCATGCCAGCGGATATCAGTTGCGGGGCCCGTGGGGTGTCATCGGGGTCAGGGCCCTGTGAATCTCAGAAAATGAACAGGTCGCCAATTGTTTCAGGGGGTTAATGCAACTGCATCCAGAGCTTACTTCCTTTTCCTCCAGCCCGGGCCCAAAATTTTGTCATCAGCATCACAAAGCATTGCCCAACTAAAGCGCCCAAATGTCAACTCGTTACCACCACTGTGGTAATCCATTTTTTGAAGCCCTTTTTTGATGACAAAATGCGGTTGGGGTCAGAAGGCAGTTAAAAGATCAGGGGCCAAAAGAGGATGATTTTTCTGCTTGACGCCCAGTTATGATGCCATCAGAGGGGAAAAGGAACCCGGTAAATTTGGCAAAAATCCGGGCGGTCGGAAAACGCCTTGCAGTCCTCTTGCTTGTTAGCCCGCGCTCCTGGATGCAGAATGTCAGGACGACGAATCACATGTGTTGAGGGATGACATTGCGGATCCAACGTGGTCTTTTCAGAAAGAATTTGCTTGCGAGTGCTTCATCACTGGACAAGGAGGAAGACGATGGGGTAGTGTCAGTACGGGTTCCGTTTCAAAAAGGGAGAGGGCGGTCGCAGAAGTCCGCTGATATGATTCCGCCAGCCACGGTCAGCGCAAACCCCGCCCCTCGTTATCGCCGTCAAAAAGGTCCAGGATTTTTCAAGCCTGGGCCTTCTTTGACCAAGCCTCTGATTCACCCAGCGATGTCATATGCCGCCTTTGCCGTAAACGAATAAGAGAGGCAAGAACCTTAGGTGGTTAACCACCCACCAACATTTCTAGTCACTTGCAGCGAATGCATGAGTTGAAATGGAGGCAACACTTGGCCAAAAAAAGGCCAGATCGACGCCGGGCCTCCAACCACTGTCACACCCTCTGTCTTCGCCTCCTCCGCCACCACCAAGCGTTCCTCAGCTGCCCATGTCTCTCAGAGTCATGATCAGAGATCAGCCTCCGTTTTTCAGCCTCCACCGTTCGCCGAGTACCACCAGCACACCAGAGACCCATCCTACCTTTTTTTCCTTCCGCCAGTTTGGACGCCCGGCATGCCGTACAGCGGGCAGTCTAGCAGCCAGCCTTCTGCTTCCAGTTTGGGAGCAGAAGAAAAAACACTTTAACCAAACCATCCCAAAGCCAAAAGCCTGAATGTCGGCATTTCCCAAAGGTTTTTGGGCCCTTTGGGGAAATTTTTGCCTTTCCATTGGTGGACACAGATGGGTTCCGCCACGTCAATGGCCCTTGCCTGCCCCCAATACCAGATGCCGAGCAGGCATTTCTTTGCCAGAAAAAGCCATCGCTGCCTGGCCAGCCACGTGTCATCTAAAATTTCAAGCGCGTTGTCTGCATCTGTGGCCGGAAAAGTCCCATCTGACCACCGACACATCTACTAGTAAGCACGGCCAAGGCCGCTATATCTCTCTGACAGCTCACAGGGATAGTCAATGTCCAGTTCAACTAAAATGGTGGTTCAAAGACTGCTTTCTTCTGGCACTTTTTGATCTGTGGGTCATACGGGTTTGGGGGTCATGCTGTGGTACAGGACAGGTATAGTCAATGTCCAGTTCAACTAAAATACTGCTTCAAATAATACTGCCTTCCGGCATTTGGTAATCTGTGGGTCATACGGGTTTGGGGGTCATGCTGTGGTACAGGACAGGTATAGTTAATGTCCAGTTCAACTAAAATGGTGGTTCAAAGACTACTTTCTTAAGGCACTTTTTATTCTGAGGTTCTAGCAAGGGCATATTTGCTGGTTTTGGGGCATGCCGCTGTAAAAGAAACCAATAGTAAAGGTCTTATTGACAAAAAACTTATTTACCACGCGTCAAGGCCATTAAAATGAACAGCGGTTACTGAGTATCCACCCTCCTTGATCCACGTTCCAAATCAAAAGTCAGCAATTTCCTTCAACCCACTTGACAGTAGAATGCAGGAATTTGACACAGGCCTCACTGACAAACTGAGGACATCTATTGCATCTGCTTCACATTCTAATGTCACGGTGGAACAATGTCAGCAACGTGCCAGCAGAAAAATGGGAAGTAGCTGTAGCCATAGCAGCAGCAGAATTGGAAAAATAGTTTTTTTTAAAATAGTCAATTTCTTAATGGGAATTTTTATTCTGAGGGTCCATAAGGGCATTTTTTTGGTTTTGGGGTCAGGCTATTTTAAAATGGATGCCATAGGTGGCAATAGGGCAGTATTCCTGCCAGGGGCCGGAATCAAAAAGGTGCTCTGTGATATGTTAAAAATAGGAAGTAGTAATGGATGGGTGCCCCATTTGATTTAGCTGCATGTGGCCATGAAATGGTTAATAGATGACTGACGGCAGCCCTTGCTCTCGCAGCACCCGCTGTAACTGAAGCCCTGCCAGCTTAATTTAGCTTTCCCCGTTGGGATGTTCTTGCGGGCCACCAATATGTGACGAGATGTTGGTCCCTGGTGCAAAAAGTGATTGGGGTCTCCTGCCAGTTCCCATGTGCAATTTCCAATACTGGTGTCTTGTTTTGTGTGAAAGGTGCCCCGTAGCTGCTGGTACCACTGTACCTGCTGTGGCTACGCCATCCTCATGTTTTCAGTTAGCCATTGAACATATTGAATTATTTTAGCCTATTAATTTTTTTGTGTGACTTTTATAGCTTTAAAGGGAACCTGTCACATAGGTTGTGCCCCCCTTGCTGAGGGCAGCACAAGCTAGTGTCAGACATGCTGTTTCCCACATGTTTCCCCTTATTCTGTAAGATGCAGCCCGTTTTAGAGCATTTACCCCTCAAATCTTAATCATTAGCAGGTGTTAGCTCCACCCACCAAAGGTTTTGCTCCGCCCACTGCAGTTATTCACATTGTTTTCTACCTATTCAAAGTAATAGGGTTTTTCAGTTGAGGTGGACGGGGCTAGCCTCCGATTGGCCGGGTTTTGAAAAAAAACTGACACTCTGAAGGACCTTTTTCCCTTTGGGGTGAAAACTGCAGATTTAAGCATTAAATACACGAAAACTACAGCATCTTACAGAATAAGGGACACAGCGCTGGAAACAGCAGGTCTGACACTAGCTTGTTCTGTCCTCAGCAAGGGGGGCAAAAAGTATGTGACAGGTTCTCTTTAATTGTCTTGCCTAAGAAGTAGAAGATATCCAGTTCACTGTTGTGGATGTTAATTCCAGCTTCTCCTCACCTATTTGGGTGTAAAAAGGAAGCTGTTGTTCCTCTCCCATAGACTTTAATGGTCATTGTCGATAATCGACTATCAACTATCGGCTATCGACATGATAATTGCCGATATCGACTATCGACCTGATAACGATTGTTGACACAATCGCTCATCACTAGTCATTATGGGTTGTTGTGTAATGTTGAGATGAGGGAGGTTAAAAATTCTTGTTTGGCGTGGTGAAGGGCAGTGTGGTAAGCATGGATTTGTAGTGGAGAAAGTCTACTGGTAGCTTAGACCTTCTCCACAGATGTTCAGCACACCTGGAACACCGCTACAGAAAGCGAGTCTGAGGCATGTGCCAAAGCTGGCGGCATCTGACTGGTGGTTTGGGATTTGAGTGGTGCCAATATATCCAGGATGGTTGCAACAGTTTTATTGTATTGTTTTACAACCAGGTCAGGACAGGAGACGGAGGAAATTGGGGATAGTGAGGACTGTATGGTGTCAATGAGTTCCTGAATGTTAATGGAATGGATATTTCTGAATGTGTGATGGGCAGTTGAAGGTTGAGAATTAGTGATAGTGAAGGAGATAAGGTTATGGTCAGAGAAATCATAAGGGTATGTTAACACGGCGTTTTGGATCTGATTTTGGATCCCTTATGGATCTGAAAATCGCATCCAAAAAAGCTGCGTCAATCGGATCCAAAACACATCCAACATGCATCTATAAACATATGAAAACACGGAGTCAACATGTCGTGTGAACATACACTAAAGAAAAGAGACGACAGAAGACCAGATCAAGAAAGTTCCCATCCATTTAGGTAGAGAGTCTGTAAATTGCAAGAGGCCAAATGAAAATGTTAGTGTAAGGAATTGAGAGGCAGAAGGAGACATGGGGTTGTCAATGGGGATGTTGAAATCACCCATGATGAGAGTGGGAATTTCAGTAGAGAGGAAATGAGGGAGCCATTGTCTGTATACAACCAGCACTGTGAGAGAAAATGGCAGAAAGAGTCTGAAGGTGTGGACCTCAAAGGAGGGTGCAGGAGGAATGACCTGGTAAGTGCAGTGTGGAGAAATAAGTCTGCTGAATCCTCCACCCTACCTGTTTTCAAGTCTGGGGGTGTGAGTGAAGTGTAGGCCACCATAGGTGAGAGCAGCAAGGGAAGTGGATTCAGATTGCTGGAGTCAAGTTTCTGTGAGAGCCAGCAGGTTGAGGGAGTTAGAGAGGAACAGATCATGAACAGCAGTGACTTTGTTACAGACAGATCGAGAGTTCCACAACACAGACTTAAAAGGGGCAGAAAAAGATGTACAACAAATAGCAAGCAGGTTAGCCAAGTTTCTATGGAGGCAGAGGATGAGGTGGGATGAGCAGTAAAGGAGGGTAGGACGGGGTTAGGAGAGATGTCACCTGTAGCGAGAAGCAGGAGAAAGAAAAGTTACAGTAGATGATTCAGTGATGTATATGAGCGGTGTTTGTGCAGCACTATGCAAGCAGGTGGTTTCGGGTAGTTAAAAAGGGAAAACAGGGTGCGGGATGTATACATGGGTAAGGGAAGGAGGGAGGAGCTGATATGGATAAGATGCTCAGGGGGCATGACTGGGTGGTAGGATAGGAGGCAAATTGCTACAAGATAGTTAGCAATAGTGAGCATGGTAAGTAAGGCGTATTTTAAAAAAGACCACTTCTGTCCCATTTCTTTCATATTTCTCCATATCGCTTTCAAATCTATGACTTCCAAATATAGCACTTTTATAGATGGCAAATTGACCGATGGTCAAATTGACCCGTGCTTTCTAATTTATACTATGCTATGTTGATATAATCAGTGAACCCAGGTGTCATAAATGTGTGGAGCTACAAATGGGCCAGCACAGAGAAAAGACTTCAAGGGGAATAGCTGGGATCAATGGCTACACAAATAAACACAGGCTAGTTATTAAATACAGAGCTGGGATGAAATCTACACATACCATTAAACAAAGCACAGCAATTAAATATTGCTGTGGGCTTGCTGGGGAATGTTGTCCAAAACATACACATACCTATAAAGAGATGAAGAAAAACATGATCAGGTGACAGGGGCTCTGAGGTATGCTCTTCCAGTTTCTGTCATATTTCTCCATATCACTTTCAAATCTATCACCAAATATAACACTTTTATAGATGGTCAAATTGATCTGAGCTTTATAACTTATGCTATGCTACAACATTATGCATTATATATAAATATTGATTATAGGTATGTCTATACAACAATAACATTTTCAATAATGATTGCGTTTGAATAAGTCGGTTTAAGAATTTAATGTACTATTCAGGATAGAATACTCACTATAAAAGAATGGTAGACAGTATGAGCTCGACCTAATGTTCAGGACTTTTTGAGAGAAATGGGTCAGTTCAGTAGACTGTTTTCATACCAAGTATTTCCTCTGATTATCATGTGGCAGATTGATGAGTTTTTGATTTTTGAAACAATAACAGCTCTAGCCCCCCTTGGTGACTAAAACACATGACTCCTGTTTGCTCTGCTTTGGGGAATGATAAGGGGGGGACTGGGCAGCAATGCAAGATCTGCCTCAGTCATTTTCAAAATCAATACTTGCTCTCCGAGCATGGGATAATTTAGAGAACATAATTCAGAAATCTACTGTTCAGCATGCATCCTCCATCAAAAAGGGTTTCATCTAGACTCAGCACAATGTCTACACACATACAAAATCAAAAACACTTATATAGATTGAAGGAAAAAAGGTATCCTTAATAGAGATAAAATGGCTGTTATTTTCTATTGGATGGTGAATAGCTATTTAGTTGAAACAATATACTCTTTTTTATAGCCAAATGCTGATAAAAAATCTCATATTTCTTGGTAATTATTCTACAGCATACAAGTGATCTAAGCTTGCTGGAGAAATTACCAGTTTCTATCTATCTATCTATCTATCTATCTATCTATCTATCTATCTATCTATCTATCTATCGTTATCTTCTATCCTTCTAGCTATTTATAATACTTACACACACACACACACACACACACATTATATATATATAATAATATATATAATATATATATAAATTATATATATAATATAAAATATATAATATATATATATATTATACATATAAATACATATTTATATATATATATATATATATAAATACATACATATATACACACATGCTATCTACCTATAGCATATATATAGATAGATATATAGATAGATGTATATGTTATAGATAGATAGCATGTGTTAAAGATAGATAGCATGTGTGTGATAGATAGATAGATAAATAGATAGTATGTTTGTGGATTATAGATATTTAGGATAGAGGGAAGGAAAGGAAAGAAAGAAAAGAAATAAAGAATCTGTGGTTTTACAGAATGTAGTAAAGCTACTAAGAAGCTTTATGTCCATTGTGCATAGTGGTGTTATATTGTTTTAGATACTCAATTAAGTAGATGAAATGAGGGACTGGCATTTAAGAGCGCAATAGCAGTATCCAACTGGGTTGCTACTCGAAACAAGTGAACACATCAATGTGTAGATTGATTACATAAACCTTTATCATCAGATGTCCCAAAATACTTATAATTGTATTCTATCTGTGAAACCAGCTGTGGATATTAACAAAAACTGCTAATTTAGGGCCTTCTCTGGACAGTTCCAATGACACTGCAATTTAGTGTGTAATAGGTGCAGGGTCAGTGCCCCACCCTGGTCCGCAAACTGCTGTTGTTGTCCATTTGTGTCTCCATTGTTCTCAGTGCCTCTGCTGACCACAAGCAATTCCTTCTAGTGTAATCTCAGGAGATTTTCTGCCTTCACAATGGGGGCAGGGCCATCCACTGTGTGTACCAGATAATCTTTTACAGGATTCTTTACTTGCACAATGCCTTTCAAAACCTGGCATTCAGGGACACCAGTAAGAAAACACACAACGTATAATTTAATAATATGTATTGTTTTACATTCTTAACAGTTGTACAGAACAAAAAGGATGAGATATATAACTGTTCATGTCGGTTCATCAATCTCTATAAAAAACATGTTTCATTTTGCTTAATTGGAATAGATCAAGTACTATTATGACCTGTACCTTGTACCAATGTCCTGGCTGCTAAAGAATAATCTGGGAGGAATAAAGTTTTTAATACTTTCACATTGTAAACATCAGGCTACAGGTGACTTTAAAAGGGTTACATTTTTTTGGTTTAAAGTGTCCAAATGACTGGAGGTAAGACAACTTTATACTTACTTTATAGTATCATGTTTAGCTTTTTTTACTTCTAAGATTCCTTTCCCTTGACTTGCTGCAGAAAGATTTAAGCATTGCAGCCGCAGTTCATCCTGTATACGGCTTCACATGAGCTGGTAAAGCTTTTAAGAAGAAAAAATGTTCAGGCCCCAAAAAATCACTATTTGATGGATTATATGAAAGTACCAATAAATATGGAGCGCTGTTAAACTCTAGGAATTTAAAAAGTAATTGTTTAATCTCTACCAATAGGCATTGGGGCTCTGATTATTTATACATCTTTCTTCTGGGTCAAGATGCCTTGTTTGCATTGTTTTATTCTCTTCAACATTGCTCCCAATAACCAGAACAGAAGTTACATAGAACTTTGTATACGTGGGTTCTCTAGCAATAAACTTCTGTGCAGGGAGAATATTACAACTGGGATGTATATTAAATACTATACAGTTTTGTCAATTATATTTCAATAGTATATTTTATTGGACGTTGTGGCTACATGGATTATTGGACTGTATTTTACTGAAGTAAGAGAATAAACTAGAACATGAAAGACTAGAACATGTGCATTAATTCTGTAGTTTTGTATATCATATGGGATAGCTAACTGAAACACATTGGTTTTAGTATTTTATCAACTTCATTTTTAAACTTTGTACAAACATGGCTAAAAATTTAATTTCTAAAAACATGGCTCTTAAGATCATTGTAACAACTATAATACTAACACATACAACAAATACAACATCACCCAGCAAGTATTTAGACCACACAAACTGAATATGTGTCACATTTTTATATACAATGATGAAAATAAGTATTTGATACACTGGTGATTTTGTAAGTTTTCCAACCTACAAAGAATGGAGAGGCCTACAATTTTTAAATGGAAAAAAATGGAAGAAAATGGGAGAAACACAAGATGAATGTCAATCTTGCTCGGTCTGTGGCTCCATGCAAGATCTCGCCTTGTGGGGTAAGGATGATTTTTGAGGTCAGGAATCAGACCGGAACTCCATGGGATGACCTAGTTAATGACCTGAATATTGCTGGGACCACAGTCTCAAAGATTGCTGTTAGTAACACACTATGCCGTCATGGATTAAAATCCTTCAGGGCACACAAGGTTCGCCTGCTCATGCCAGCACATGTCCAAGCCTGTTTGAAGTTCACTAGTGACTATCTGGATGATCCAGAGGAGGCATGGGAGAATATCATGTGGTCATATAAGACCAAAATAGAACTTTTTGCTATCAACTCCACGCACTGTGTTTGGAGGAAGAACCGCACCGCATTGAAGGGAGGTTGGATGGGGCCATGTATCATGAGATTTTGGCCAACAATCTATCTCCCTCAATAAGACCATTGAAGATGGGTCATGGCTGGGTCTTCCAGCATGATAACGATGCAAAACACTTAGCCAGGGCAACTAAAGAGTAGGTCTGAAATAAGCATTGCAAGGTCCTGGAGTGGTCTAGCCAGTCTTCAGACTTGTACTCAGTTGAAAATCTTTGGATGGAGCTGAAACTCAATGTAGCCCAGCAACAGCCCCGAAGCCTGAAGGATCTGGAGAAATCTGTATAAAGCAGTGGGCCAGTGGGTTTGCAATGTGTGCAAATTTGAACTACAGGAAATGTTTGACCTATGTAATTGCAAACAAAGGTTTCAGTACCAAATATTCAGTTCTCTTTTTCTATTGTATCAAATACTTATTGCATGAAATAAAATGCAAATTAATTATTTAGAAATCATACAATGTGATCTTCAGGATTTTTTTTTTTTTTAGATTCTGTCTGTCACAGTTAAAGTGTAGCTACGATGATACAAAATCCAGACCTCTCCATTCTTTGTAGGTGGGAAAACTTGCAAAATACTTATTTTCTCCACTGTATGTTATATATATGGACAAATCAGCTCTGCTGTTCCTATCTGATCCTGTTAGAGGGACATTAGGACCAGATGTTTCTAAACAGTAGTACGTAAGGTTACAGAGCTCTGAATAGTTAAAGGAGTTAAGAAAAATGTCTTTTTATTCCTATCCACCGTCACCTGCTGTCCTGCCTGGTATACTTCTTACACTTTAAGTTACATCGCCTTAGACCAGGTACCTGCAAAGCAAGGTCTCAGCTGATACAGCTCAGCTGGTGAGTTTGATTAAAATGTTACATAGTTAAATAGCTTGTAAGGCTTACAAAGGCATCCATCCATCTAGTGTAGCCTATTATACTACAATGTTCATTCAGAGCAGAGCAAAAGAAACCCAGGAGGTTGATGCCAATCATCAAAACCTCATATTTATACATATAGTTATATAGTAGTAATACAATTCAAAATGTGGCATAGACCTTATGTCTGTGTGGTCTTGGTACCCGTAAGTCACGTTTTTGTTGTACTGTATATATCTGCTTCTAAGCCACAACAGCTTGTACTAGTGTATTTGTTTAACTACTGTTTAGATGTGCTAACTGTCTTTTTTGTACAACTATATTTTTGGCCTTTGGCAGACATCTAAAACATGCATATTGGAGTTGGCCAAAACTGCATGTTTATTGTCACATGGTGAGAGTGATAAGCTTTTTTAAGACACCTCTGCTTGAAGCTTATTCCCTGGGGAATAAAGTATGTGTCACACTTGTTTCACATGATGTTGGGTACAGTCGGGTTACTCCCAATGTACATTAGATTGTCAGGAAATCCCAATGACATTAGCAAGTGCAGAAGACAGTTAGCTAATGTGTATTGCCAGATTAAGGCAAAAGATTAAACATATAACACGTCAGTGGCAATTGATGTACCCATTAACATCTGCATAGATTTTGTACATTTCTCTGATGTACTCTGGTTAACACTCTCACTTACAAATGCATCGATTGGTTGACTGACTTCTTTTAAAACTAGCCAATATATGTATCTAATTTAATGAATTTAGGGCCACATGTATGAAAACTGTCTCGGCCTAAAACTCACTTTGTTGCCCATAGCAACCAGGGCGCCCCCTTTATTTCATATAGTGCTCTGGAAAAATGAGAGGGGCACTCTGATTGGTTGCTATGGACAACAAAGTGAGTTTTAGACCTAGAGAGTTTTCATACATGTGACCCTTAGACTGTTGGGGACAGTGCCTGAAAGGAGTGATGACAATCTCTATACAATAATGTAGAATATGTTGGCGCTACATAAGCAACAGAAAAAAGGTTTAGGAAACTTTTAAAGGAAAGGTCTATCCCACCTTTGTATAAGGGAACTTTATATAATCATCTAAGATACAGTCAAATATCAGCACAATCTGATTACTTTCCCTTTCTATCAATTTTGCTTGCGGTTTCTGGAAATACGTATGTGAAAAATTCTGATTTTCTTAAATGCTCACATTTGTAAAGAGAGCTATGGAACATATACCTAAATGAACAATTATTTGGTTTATCTCAACAATTGCAATTTTATCAGCATCTGCAGCATGTGCCCTCTGGGATCCTAGTGGTGAGGATCTAGACAAGAAGGGTAAATTGACTAACACTGCTAGTCATTCTGTGTCAATTTGAAGTAAACCTGGTATCAGATGTTTTTGTTAACCTGGTTATGAATACAAGAAACACTAATAGATATATGTTGTCCATATGCTTGGTATTCAGATGGAATTATTTCAGTCTATGAATGTGTTCATTTATGGTCCATGCAGGGAACAGATGATACATTTTGAAAGTCTAATATGTAAAATAAACATTTTAGCATTGACTTTTTTTATTTTACTAATCATTAGGTAATTCAGAAATCTGATAATCTAACACAGAATTCATAATCTGGGAATGGAAGTGGACGGTTAAACAATATTGAACAGCTCTGAAACTTCTCTGATCAAAAACAGACACATTCTATTCATTTTGATTTTGACTTTCTGGAGTTTCTCTATCATCACAAATATACTCTATATAATTATGCATGACTGATTATCCTTATTATTTCATAACATGGCATCTCTCAGGTCCTGTTAATATTCGATTAAAGGAATTTTACTCCATTAGGTCAGGTACACAAAGCCATTTTGCTGTTATAACTGTTTGGAGCAGAGGTAAAAGGTGCAAGGCTACTGAGTGGACAGGTTTGTATCCTGCCATAATTTGCAGTAACTGTAAAGTATGTGGCATTTTGTAAAACTATAGAATGATCTAGCTGAGATCGGACTGGTTTTTCTTAAAACCATCAAAAAAAATGACTTTGAAGGGTCACCCTCAGTCTGAAAAGTATTTGAGTCCTTTAAATTTAATCTTTTTGCTATCATTGCTTACACAGGACATCATCAGTACTGTGCAATAGAATATTTGTGAATGGACTTAAGTAATATATATTAATGGCTTAATGGTTTCAAACTCCACTCCCAATTTTAATGGACCTTTGGTGCCATGTTGCACCAAAAGCCTATTTTTGGATTAGATCTATGGCTCAAATGCTTTAGAGGGGTATTCCCATTTTTCACATAGACAAGAGTATATAAAGACTATTATCAAATACACTGCTGTTCTGATTTTGCTTATCTTTAGAGTTAGAGCAGATCTTATCTGCTTTTGTACACAAGCTTTTCTAGATCACCAACAACCTCTCTCCTCTAACAAGCTGCAGAAACAAGTAATTGTAGCCAGTTCACCAGAGATGTGTCAGCTGAGTTCTCAGTTTTTGCAAGTACCTCGTCTAAGGATACGTAACCTGGTGCATATAGAAATATACCAGGCAGGAAAGCATAGGACAGTAGATAAGAATAAAAAAACATTTTTCCCTTACTTCCAATATTCCATTAAATCCACAGTCCTATACTGTTCTTCCTGGTATACTTCTCTAATGGGCTGCAGCAGCAGTAGCCTTTTGCATTGCTGTTTAGAAACCTCTAGCACTAATGTCCCTCTAAGACTATGTTCACACGGCTTAAATTAGGGCGCATTTCGCCGTGTATTTCGCGGCGTACTGCGCTCTAATACGATTGAAATGCGCCGCAGTCATTACGGTAATCCACAGTTCTCATAGAGAACGATGGATTATGCCTCCACTCCCCGCGTATACAATACAATCGCATTGTAGGCGCTGATCGGCACGAGCTCCCGAACACCCGGCGTAATTACTGTATGCCCTGCAATTAGCCGTGTGAACTTAACCTAACAGGATCAGATAGGAGTAGCGGAGCTGACATGCCAATCACTGTTGCAGAACCGCCCACAACCTAAACAGGAAGTATGAACCTGATGCTGGCTGTGGTTCTGTAAAAATAGCATAGTGAGAACACCCCTTTAATTGGAAAAATTTCAATATGAAGAAAAAAGATTTTTAATATGAAGGAAAGTAACATTTCCATACCACACACATAGTTTTGTATACAACACAATACTTAGGATTCTTTATAGAGACAATTTCAGAAAGATTTTTTTTTTTAAATATACAGTAAGAAGGTATTTGCAACTGTTGTGAACCAAGTATGAAGGTGTTTCAGAAGTTACATTTTGAATAGAAGCATTTCTTGGATGATTGAGTCCCAATGCAAAATCTGCACCAAGGCCCCAAACAGCTGCACTTAATTATGCTAATGTCTTCACAGATGTGGTACATCTAGCCTAGCAGACACCGGGGCCCATGTACAAATGTAACATCTGCACCTTCTATGGTAAAAGGTATGTTCCCACTATAGACTCTGATGGCTTTATCGGTAGGTATGCCATCAAAGCCTGATAGGTGTGAGCAGGGCCGAGACGACGGTTAGGCAAAGGTAGGCAACCGCCTAGGGCATCACTTCATCCCTGGCAGGAAGTGGCTGCAAGGAGATATGGAGAGGGCGGAATTTTCCATAGGAGTGCAAATATGCCTTATTTGCTTAGGTCATCAGAATACCGTGTCCCAGTACTGGGTGTGACTCTGATAGCATAACCAGCTCTCCATTAGGAGCTGGCACTTTTGCGGGCCCGTTCCCGAGAAAGGTCCATGTCCCAGAGGTGGGACCTGCATCTATCAGATTTTAATGTTATATCCTACAAATATGATATCAAAGTCTATGGTGGAAACATCCCTTTAAGCCTCTGACAATGAAGATAATACTGGCAAAAATATCTTTTAAAGAGCTTACAGTAAAGGGGTTAGGTGGTTGCTGGTTAAAAATGAATAACTTCTTACAATAATTTATAAAAAAAAGTGGATGTCTGCCTTTTTATGTTATGAGTATTTGTCATGTTATAGAAGGGACTAATGTTGCGCTTTGGATTCAGGTTTCGCCTGAATTCAATCTTGTCGTAATTCATCAGAACGAGAATTGACCCTTAATTGGGGTTAAAATTTGAGCTTGTGTTTTTTTTTAATGTTTTTTATGGGCTATATTACTGTTTCATGGCATTAGAAGTCTGGTGGGGCCCCTGCTGCAGTGTCACTGGAATTTTTACCAGGTAAGGGTAAAGAAGGAAGGGTAGGGTTACGAATATGATCAACTTTGGAGTTAGCCTTAGGGATGAAGACAAAATTTGGGTTTGGCATCAACATGTTGAACTGAACAAGGACATATACGAACAACATTGATTGAGACACTGCACTGCAACATGTCTTTTTTTGGAACAATGATGCTAGAAAATTTAACTGTATAATAATTATTAGTTATCTTCAAACACTTTATACTAATTTGCATGCTGAAAGTCCCAAAACTAGACTTGTTATTATAAGGAAAGGGGTTCAGGTATTTCTTGCTACTATCCTGGAAGCAGAATACAGGTTACATTTATGTTAGCATGGATTCCCTAATCCATGATTTTAAGTGGCTCAAAGCTCAGCTTTAGTTAAAGAGAACCCAACATCTATCTTCTTGTCTATCTATCTATCTGTGTGTATCTATCTATCTATCTATCTATCTATCTATCTATCTATCTATCTATCTATCTATCTGTGTGTATCTATCTATCTATCTATCTATCTATCTATCTATCTATCTATCTATCTATCTATCTGTGTGTATCTATCTATCTATCATCGATCTTCCTGTCTATCTGTCTATTCCCTGTCTATCTATCTATCTATCTATCTATCTATCTATCTATCTATCTATCTATCTATCTATCTGTCTGTCTGTCTGTCTGTCTGGCTGTCGATCTGGCTTTCTGTCTGTCTATCTCTCTATCTATCTATCTATCTATCTATCTGTCTGTCTGTCTGTCTGTCTGTCTTCTGTCTTGTCTGTCTCTCTATCTACTTGTCTATCTATCTAGTATGCATATGTATGTATTTTTAATTGTTAATTCTCTTGCTTCAAATCACATAAACGTGTGTAAGCTGTTTTAGTGCTACATGTATAAAGTCTGTTTCAGAACATATTTTACGTATCTCTCATTGCCTACAAGTAATACTTATCACTGCTACAACAGTCTCGTACAGACAACCTTGTCTGGGCTCGTCTTTAGCTCCCTCGCTGCGTCAATCGGTATCAGACCAGGAAAGAGACAACAATAAGGCCTGGACACCTATGTTTTTCTATTGCCACAATATAATAAATGTAATGAGAAACAAGCGGCCTAAATCTAAATGAGTGTAAATCTAATCCAGCTAAAACACATTTCTTCATGTCCTTAAAAAATAAATTCAATGGCTTATCTTTGCAATTGTTTATTGAGGAGCTGGATTTATACCAATTCACTAGTTACTAGTCATGCACAATATCGATATTTCTGAGAGTATTGTGACTTATGATTTTTAGGGCTTGTCCCCACGGCAAGAGTTTGCGGCTGGTTTTTCAGATGGTTTTCGGTTTTGAAAACCGTCAGAAAAACCAGCCGCAAACTTTTCAATGGACTGCTATGGAAAACCCATGCAGCGTTCCCCATTGCACGGATTTTCCGCCTGGCGGTTTTTCAGACTGGCGGCCGTCAGAAAAACATAGAACATGTTCATTCTTCTGTCCGGTTTTCAGACGAAATATGAACATGTCTATGGGAAGAGGGAGGGCTTTTCTCTGCTAATCGTGGAGAAAAGCCATCCCCCTGCGGCCGTGTACATGGCCCGAAAATAGGACAAATGCCAGATAAACCAACCGGTATTTGTCCTGTGTCATGTGAACGGCCCTTTAGGTGTGTATAAACACAACAGTAGAAGACTTGCAAGGACTCTCTTGGCTTTATGGGCCACATGTATGAAAACTGTTTAGGTCTAAAACTCACTTTTTTGCCCATAGTATCCTACGGGCAAAAAAGTGAGTTTTAGACCTAAACGGTTTTCATGCATGGGGCCCTATGTTCTTTAATAAGCATGCATGTTTCTCCAGGCCTGTGGACAGAATCTTCTTTTTTGCTGAGACCCAACAAACCCATCGTTACCGCGTTTTTCAGATTTGTTTTTTTAACTGGCGTATAACATGACACCTAAGAAATCACTGTGCATTCAAATCTTTCCATGACTAAAGAACTAATCAATCACAGAGGGCTGTGAGAACACATAATGTGAATATGAAAGCACAGGATTATTAGTGTATCAGCTACAATTTGCTTGTGTTACCTTGCATGTTGCATGTCCAATCTTACATTCCCCGGACAGGCTTGGAGCTCAGTAAGCAGAGTCAGGGAACGAAAGAAAAGAAGATCAATACATTGACTGTTAAATTAAAGAAAAGATGGTTAACACGTGTGAAGCAAATCTCACAACATCTCTGCACCTATTACACACTTACATTATGATTTATACTGGGTTAACTCTGCTGCAGAGTGTAGTTTGCTCATCTAGTTATACACATATGTAGTATTTTCTATTTGCTTATAACTCATGTTGTTATTGCTTGCTCATCTTGTTAGTTATATTGATTGCTATAAGAGAAGAGAAATATCACTTTAAAGTTTCAAGGTTTAAAAAAAAGTTTACTCTCTGAAGACCTAGGGCAACATCTATGAATTCGCTTTCACCATTTTTTTGCCGTATATTGCCAATTCTATAGATGTATGAACAGGTGTACGGCCGCAATGTGCACCTGATGGCACATTTTAAAGCACTAAAGTTTGGTGCAAAACTCTAACACTCTAATACTCATTACACTCTATGCGCCAATTTTGAGTGTTATGCGGCAAAAATGTTTGCCGTGTGACACTTTCATTCATACTGTCGTATTATACACTACTCTATATTTATTTAGAATTGGTGTATCGTCGGCAAGTTACCTAAATGGCTCATGTGAATTTATAGATGTCACCCCTAGTCTTTGTTAGTTTAAATTACTGAGTGAAGCACAGTATTCTAAACTAAGTTTATGCTAATCTCAAAAACATACTTGCATAGGCACTAAGAGCAACATGTGTGAAACTTGGTGCTGACAGGCCAGTTCTAAATCAATATAGAAGAGAGTAGAATGCTTCAGTATTTATCAAACTGTCGTAGGGGAATTAATAAGTCTATTGGGTGCTATGCCTTGCATAGCATACCATATCTTTGGCAAATTCAAAAGTGTTCATACATATACTGAACAGGGCTAAGAGTTTTTGGAGCAAGATACGGCAAAAACATGTCGCAACCCCTTTCATACATGTTGCCTTTAAGAATTGGCCTTCTATTATGCACAGTAGCCTTTTCAGTATATATTTCTTTGTACATTGTGCATAAAGAACATGACCCAAAGTAACTTCTATCCTCAATGATAAACAGTTAGCAGCAGTTCTTTCTGACTGTTATGTGTAAGGACTTGCTTAATCTGTTTAGCTATCTGCTTAATTTTCTTTAATTTTCATTTGACATTATGTTGGATAACATTTTGGATCTTCTGAACCAATTACTAGTTGTCCATAGAGTTATGGTTTGAGCATAAAATGGTTTCAACATAAAACTGACATTAATATTGTACATTGAGGAATCAGTGTCTTATGAGACACTGGATATCTTACATTTGTTCTGAAATAAATTGCACATCTTGGTGCTTTAAAGGGGTATTCCCATTACAGCAAGTGCTGCTGGAAGGGTTATTTACTGTAAAGTAAGCATTTTTAAAAATGCAAGTTATTAAAAAAAAGTATGCTTTACCTAATACAGGCCTTTTTTGCTCTGACTTGCTCTCTTGTCCCCTTGATTACCGACAACCACTGTGTGCTTTCAGTGGTGGCTAGTAATTCAGCATTAACTCACTTTTTGGTCCTGATCCTGGTACTCTTCTCTTTAAAAAAAGGGCAGTGCAGGCAAATGGCGCTGTGGTGACATCAGTGCAGTGTTTGCCTGTACATTCCCAATACTGCTTTGAACAGTGGTGGTAAACATGGAGATAAAAAAGCAAGTTGAAGGTGAAAAAAAGGCCTGTAGTAGCCAAAACATACATATTTTTTTAATTACATGCATTTTGAAAATTTCTTACTTTACAGTAATTGGCCCTTCCAGCAGCACTTGCTGTGATGAGAATGCTTCTTTAAGGCTGAATTCACACAAAAGTAATTTAGCCAGTATTTTACATTAGTATTTGCAAGCCAAAACCATAAATGTAATCTATACAAAGTAACATTTTCAACTCTTTTATGTTTGGATCCACTCCTGGTTTTTGCTTACAAATGCTGATGCAAAATGTATGTAAAAAAAAACATATGAACGCGGCCTTATAAAGTAAAAGTTATCAGTCACATAAAAAACAGAGGTGTGACTTAACTATTACTGACCTCAATGCAAAGTTTAGATCTTCAAATATAATTTTTCATTGCAGTATATGAGGAAGAAACCTTTTGGACCCCTTCAGGTTCTTAAACTCAGATGTGATCGCAGTCTGTGTATCCCCAATATGTTGATCTTTAACAAGTTAAACTTTAATAGTGCATTTCTAGTATGAATACATCTAAAATCAGTCTACCTGAAATATGACGTACCTTTGCAAACACGGTAAATTTCTTTAACCTACAACCTGCATTCACAATTCTGGAGACTTCAGAATTGGGGTTATTTCGTTTATAGATATATATCAAACTTCTGTGATCTGATAAAAACAAGGACTGGAACTATAACAATGGGACTTCCCCCACGGCTAGAGGAAAAAATCCCAAACATTCTGGGTGAATGTTATAAGGTTTGTATTTGCATATAATATTACTTGTATTTCACTTATCACATAATCTTTCATTTGTAATACTTTGCAAGTTGATCAGGACCCCCTGGAGTAGTCTGTAAATTGAGAATTGCTTTGCTAATCTCTGCTTATTTGTATTAATATACTTGAAATCTGTTGACAGCATCAAGAAAAGTAGTCCTGCATGACAGAATGTGGCAGAAAATTGTTCACTGTATCTGTGGTGCTAGAGATAGTGCTATGATATTAGTAAAGGAATATTAAACCCTTTTAAGATAGAACATCATAAATGGAGATTAATGATACTTTGCTGTGACTGGGGCATTTCAACATATGGCCTCAGTGCATATGTGCTCAATTTATTTGAAAGAGTGATAGAGCTGTATTCCAGTTCTTACAGTGAGTGGCTTGGGCATTTTTACAAGTGAACATGCACTAATAATGATTAAAAAGTGGTTTAATTGTCAGTCAATGTAGGAATAACCTACAGGCACAGTAGGTATATGCCTATAGAGAGTCCTAGAAAAAGGAATCATGTTAAATGGGAAATTTACATATGAATGCAACAAATCTATCTATCTATCTATCTATCTATCTATCTATCTATCTATCTATCTATCTATCTATCTATCTATCTATCTATCTATCTATCACTTATTTTTAGGGCCTGTCCAGGTCAATATATAAAAAGAAATTTCTTCTGCTAGAAGAAAATAAAAAAGCCTTACTTACTTTCCCACTTACCTCTGTTCCACTTCTGCCTCTGCCAGGTCATCTGTTTACTTCAGGCTTCCAGCAATGGGCATATGTGCTCTGCAGCTGCTGATTGGCTGTAGTGATCACATGTCATCTCTTGACGTCATTGTTCGAAAGTGAATGCTCAAAGGGTGATATCAGAAAAAGTCATATGACCACTGCAGCCAATCAACAGCTGCACAGCACATGAACCGACTACTGGGAGCCGAAAGGAAACAGATGACCCGGTGACAACAGTGACAGTGGTAGCACTGGAACAGAGATGAGTGGGGAGGGGAGGTGGGGGGGGGGGGTGGGGAGGATACTTTTTATTTTTGGACCAGAAATAGCACCAATTTCCTTTCATATATTGACAAGGATAACTCCTTGAAATTAGCACATTCATGAAGAGACAAGGCAAAGGCTGCAGAGGATTCTAGGTTTTGTCAGAACATGTTGACTTAAAGAGGTTGTCTCACTACATTGATTCATCTTACCTCAGTCCTGTTTTCTTGGCTTCTACTAGGTCTGTAGCTATAGCAACCAGTGCTGACACCCTATCATGAGAGATTGAACAGTTCTGTAACTATAGAGACCTGTGGAGCTGATGCAGCCCATACAAGAGGGGATATCTCAGAACAGGTAGGACACTGTTAATGGACATATAGTGCAAAGTGACTTGTTTTTGCAAGATCTTTAACCCCTTAACGACCGCGCACCGTCTTTTGACGGCGGCCGGTGCGGGTCGTTCGTCTGCAGCGACGTCTTTTGACGTCACTGCAGACATCGGGGTTTGCGGCGCCCGGCGCCACAGCTGCGCTAGGATCGGGGCTGAACTACACAGCCCCGATCCCAGAGCATCTCCTGCAGGCATCAGGGAGAGGAGGAAACCTCCGCGACCCGATGCTTTAACCCTTTGATTGCGGCGGTGTGTTACCGCAGCACAATCAAAGGGATCCCCTGCTCTGTCGGGTGATCGGAACGCCCGGTCACCCGACAGAGCTCAGGGACCGGCTGCACAGTCAGCTCTGGGGACCTAGCATGGCCCCAGAGTTGTCTGTGTAAGAAGCCAGTGATTAGGATGCACTGTGTGCTGTCCTAATCACTGCCTGTGTCAGACTGACACAAATTAGCATGTATTAGCATATATGAATATGCTAATACATTACTAAGTGTAAAAAAAAAAAATAAAAAAAAATGTTAAACAGTTAAACAGTAAAAAAAGTACAAAAAACCCCATAAAAACTGTAAAAAAAGAATAAAAGAATAAATAATAAAATAAAAATAAATATTTTAATAAAAAATAATTGTACATAAATTACACGCACAAAAAAACCTACACATATTTGGTATCCACACGACCGTAATAACCTGTAGAATTAATCTAACAAGTTATTAAGTGTGAAATGTGAATGGTGTAAAAAAAAAATTCAAATAACAAAAAAAATTTTTGTAAAAAAATAAAAAAAAATTACTGCAATTATTTATAAAGTGTACTTAAACTATTCCCTTATAAAGTACAACTTGTCTCGAATAAAACGAGGCCTCATCCAACTGCGTCATTGAAAAAATAAAAAAGTACAACTGTTTAAACGCAAGGAGGCCAAAACTAAAAAAATGTTCTGGTCATTAACTACTTTTCAGGCGTTCGGCTTAAGGGGTTAACATAAAACGCAATCCTTGTAGTGAGACAACCCTTTTATAGTATAGGTATAGTCCATTTGATGAATACAGTAAAAGACACCAATCTGTACCTAAAAGATCCTTAGATGTGTTTCTTTTTGTTTATGCACTGTTTTATACATTACAGTCAAACCAAATAAAATATGCATTGTGCACGCACTCTCCCAAGGTGGCATGGTTAGCCTATTGGTACTCTGTTCTGAAATCGAAAATAAGGGCCTATTGGCTTTCTGTGAATTGTATCCTCAATTGCTATGGGGACAGTGATCGGTGAGATTCTACTGTGGAGTATGCTTATGTTACATAAATAATGAATAAATGAATGAATAAATAAATAAATACATAGATAAATAATCATTACAATGATCACACTGATGTAGCACTAAACACCTGTCTTGTCCTGGCAATGGAAAATAGGAAAGACCAAAAATACTAATGACCCTATCTACGAAAGTTCAGCATATTTTTTTTGTATAAATAAGTAAGATGCAAAAACTGCAGGACCATTAAAAATAATGACTGTAGTGTGCTCATGTATTATCCCCTGTTTAGCATTGACTGGCATGTGTTTTCAGTGTCCAGTATTTGGACCTATCAATAATCTTTTCCTAGTTTCCTGAATCACGTTACTCGAGAGATAAAATAAAGTGCTTGCAGAGAGTGCTATAGAGAACAATCCTGACACAATCAGACTATGTCCAGAGTAGATCGGAATTAAACAACTCAGCCTCTGAGGGTTGCTGAAATATGTCTGTCTAAGGGCAGTTTAGCACCTTTAAATCTAATGTAATCTTGGTGTAAACAATTCCCAAGCTTGGTGCTTTGTGCACGCAATAAGACTTTAGGACGCACTTTACTGAGAAGAATGGAAAACTATGTCCTTGTGAAGTATTTATACCAAGTGTTGCTCTTTGTAAGCTTTACCTTCTCTTCAATTCTGTTTCATGGTACACTACAGTGGAGAGTGACGTTCACCTTCTCTTCTTTCACTCTATGGTTAGAGGTCAACGTCTCCTCTTTCACAATCAGGGTCAGCTCCTTTTAATCCTAGAAATTAGCCACCTGAGGCTTGTGCTGCTGCCAGAGAACTGCAGACTGCACAACAACACATTGGTAAAATATATGAAATACATCTATACCAGATGTTCTAATAAAGGGTTTCTGTGTCTTCTTCTATGAGTTCATCTCATTTTATACAGTACAATAACCTTATGTATATATGAGTATTGTGTAAAATGGAAAAAATAATATATAAAGGTGTCTCTAATAGATATTAAAAGATAATGATATTGATGTTCTGCAATGGTACTAGATTAAATTATTTCTTTTGGTGAAATGATGTTTGCAAATATTATGGTAAAAGCCTAGTTTAAAGGGATTTTCTCACCACAGGCTTTTGCAGACATGAGCGGTTTCTCTCTGTCTTACAGCTTCAACTCCAGGGGTGTGTCTCTCCTCCCAGTAGGTGTGTCTTCTCTCACTAAAGACTGGTGATATCATCCCACCCCTCGCTATTCCCTCCTGAGTCATCATCATCATTCTGTGTGAGCAGTAGGAGAAATAATGTCACAGCTCTGCAGACCTCCTGCAATGGTCAGTTCTCATGCCTGGAGAGCTGTCACCTACCTCCACAAGCTCCTTGTAACAAGGACACCTCCATTGGTATAAACAGTTATACATGCAGCCTGAAATGATGAAACAAATGTGAGAAATGCACTCTACTCCCCCTTATGAGTGTATAAGGGTGTGTTATATGGGTGGGTAGGGCAGAGTGTATTTTATGTGTGTTATGTGGGTGGTGGGGGGAGTAGAGTGCGTTATATGTGTTATATGGGAGGGGGGAGCAGAGTGTATTATATGTGTGTTATATGGGTTGGGAGAGCAGAGTGTGTTATATGGGAGGGGGAAGCAGATTGTATTCTATGTGTGTTATATGGGTGGGAGAAGCAGAGTGTGTTATATGTGTGTTATATGGGAGGGGGGAGCAGAGTGTATTATATGTGTGTTATATGGGTTGGGAGAGCAGAGTGTGTTATATGGGAGGGGGAGCAGATTGTATTCTATGTGTGTTATATGGGTGGGGGAAGCAGAGTGTATTATATGTGTGTTATATGGGTGGGGGGAGCAGAGTGTGTTATATGGGTGGGGGGAGCAGAGTGTATTATATGTGTGTTATATGGGTGGGGAGCAGAGTGTATTATATGTGTTATATAGGTGGGAGAGGGGATAAGAGGGTGTTATATGTGTGTTATATGGGTGGGTGGAGCAGAGTGTATTGTATGTGTGTTATATGGGAGGGGGAGCAAAGTGTGTTTTACAGATGTAGCAGAGTTTAGCTTGACTGTGATATCACGGCTTTTCGTGTTATCTACTCTTATCTGTAAACAAAGCCCATTGAAAAGCATTGAAAAAGTTGAGATAACATTCTGTGCTGTGATATCATGGTGCAATATCTGCTCTGTTTAGTTCTGCTACATCTGTATGTGTGTGTTATTTGGGTGAGGGGAGCAGAGTGTATTATATGTGTGTTATATGGGGGGAGCAGAGTGTATTATATGTGTGTTATATCGGTGGGGGGAGCAGAGTGTATTATATGTGTGTTATATGGGTGGGGGGAGCAGAGTGTATTATATGTGTGTTATATGAGTGGGGGAGTGACTCTAGCATTGCCCAGATCCTTCGCATCAGAGGTGTTCCTGAAGCAGTGCAGAGCAACTTTTAGTTTCACTTTCAAACAGCTCAGGGAGGAAGAATCACAGAGAGTACAGGCAGCCAATCACAGCACAGTGGAGTGTCCTGACCAGGGTTGAACTAAATATCAGACAGCCAATCACAGCAAAGAGGGCGTGGCCCGACCCTCAGGCTTCAGATTTATCCTAGACACTTTAAGATTAGCTAATAGCTTATATACTGAATCATTTAGGTAATGCAAACCAATTGCAAAGGTGCTTATTTTTACTGTCCCCATCCTTACAGATATTTGTAGTAAGAAAAGGCCTTTAAGTCTACCCTAAAATATAGAATGTAATATAATATCCTCATATACAACACAGCATTTTCAGTTCTCCGCTATAGCACAAAACTTTAAGACAAGACTAGATTTTATTCTATAATTCTCTAACATTTCTATATTGCAGACACATAAGTTTCGCTTGCAAAATGTAGCAAAGGTAAGCCTCCTTTTTATTTAAAGGGCTGTATGAGATTGGAAAATATGGAGACTACTCTTTTCCATGGGTTGTTTGTCGTATTGCAGACCCTCACTGTTCCCTTTATTTGGGCTGAGTTACAATATCACATACAGTGGACAAAATGCCACTGTTTCTGGAAAACCCATGTTCCTATAACCTTATACAACTGTTTGCATAACATATATAGTCATAAAATACTTAAAATACTATAAAAAGAAATACATTGATCATGACTAAATTTTTTCAATACCTACCATGTAGTACTTACTTTAAAAAGTCTTCTAGGCCACCTATTTGACACAGCTTTAAAAACTGAAGAGTTAAGGTAAATGGATAGAAAGATCAGGAGCAAGGGTATGGTTTTGTGTGGCATAGCAAATGTGTTTCTTATCAAATGCATTTTTTATGTTTTTTTCCAAAATCCTTTTAGGCAGATATAATACATATATTCTGCACTATTTGAAGGTTATTTCTAAAATACAATTTGCATACATCTGGGTGTCTATCTTTGAGCAACCATCACTAGATTTTGAAAGTTGACTGGCCTCATCTGACCTTATAGTTACTTTTATTGTGATGAACAAAATAATTATGATTGTTAAGTGCCTCCACTGAATAAATGGAGAAGATTCACCCCAAGACTCATTCAGAGAGAAGAAAACTTCTTAGACTTATGTTATAAAAAGCTTTAATGAAGCAGCAGTGGAAAAAAGATTATTATGTTATTTCACAAACAACATTTTTTGACAACTGGTGATACACATTAGTCAAAAGTAACAAACCTAGTGCATCAAAACAGAAAATACATTATGTAACATTGATTAAAATGAATAAAGAAGTATTACTGTTTTTAAAGGGGGTATCTGGGGTATCACATTCTATTTCCCTCAAAACTTGTTGATCAACTATTGTGGAATATGAACCCCAATGTTAGTTAAACCCAAACAAGATAGAAGGTCTGATTCACCATAATAATATCATGTGTATTGATATCTAGGTTTACATTGCATATTTATGCCTTCTGGTATGTACTTATTTTATGTATACTTAGTATGCCTATGGACAAGTTAAAGTCTATAGATTAAAGACTTTTGTATTATACTGCTGAGTGGTTGATAACCACAAAGGGCATGCTTTGCGGCCAAAAAGCTGTCATAGCCCTGTTCCATATATATTTGAACAGTTGTATGCCCAAACATGGTGCAATCTGCGCCAGACATGACACTTTTAGATGCGCCAAGTTTGTGGGGGTGTGTCATGCCAGAATTGTAAAAATGCATCATAGTTTGGCGCAAAACTGTTGTACAAATGGATACCAATTTCATAGTGGTATCGCTGAGACAAATTTTGCTGTGGAACGGGACACATGTATAAAGTGGTGTGAGACACGTTCATTCATATTGTTGCATTCTACACTCCTCTAAAGCGATTTAAAACTGGCATGTCGGCGCCAGGTTTCATACATGTTGCCCAGTGTGTTTAGAGAGTTAATTTGTTAGATATTATCTATATCCACGAATTTGTGGTTTTGTTTAATGTTACTACCATCTTAGTACTGTAATAATTATTATGGCATATACTTAAGCACTGCGCTATTTTTTATAGTTATAATTATATTACAGTTATTCAGACCATACATTTCTTGCATTACAGCGTTTAGTCATTGGATAAACTCCAGTTGTAACAATCTAAAATATATCATATAAATCTGAATTATGTAGACCCAGTGCAAATATTGGAAATTTCATATCATGCTTTGCCTCCTATTTCTTTATCCCTTTGTTCTACAGCACTCTATTAATAACACCCCGCAGCTAAAAAATATTCATGAAACTGAGAGCTGTCCAGATAAGAGAAGAGGTCATGACCCAGCCAGTGCTAGCTCATCACTGAATGGACACCAATCTGAGCATAAGAGAAAGCCTGTCAATACAACCTGATGGGAAAGCAAAATACCAAATTAAAACAAAGGAAGATGGAAGCAGCTTTGATTGGCTTCCTGCCTAACTAAATATAAATACATATATAATCAAAGATGTCTTTGTTATACAATTTCACCATATGAAAAAGAATTACAAAAATATACATTTAATTTAAAATAAACATACAGAATTTTTCAGTTCATCACAGGTAATAATTGGTGGTCTATCATATGGATTGGGATGGTCTGATTTAAAAATTCTGCTTCATACTATTTGGTAGAGAATTAAAAGAAGAGACCAAAAAAGTGTCTCTGCACCTAAAACATTTGTAAATTGGATAGATAGCCATTTGGTTTTAATGTGATATTTGAAATGATTGAAATTCCCTGGAGGAGGAATGATGTAAGTACCAGCAGCAGCGCACCCTATGATTAGCTTAATTTTGAGTTCAGATGTTCTAGTAAACGCTTTGTTCAAAGTAGTCAGCTCCTTAAATTAAGAAAAAAAAAATCATTAAGTTAGTCATGACTAGAGGAACAGAATGTTTTCTGGTGGTCGTAGTGGTGGACTCTTCCACTTGCAAAAAACAATTTATCTTTTCTCAAACAGTGTAAATTATGCTTTACACTGACACACATATATTCAATGCATTTGTCTTCCAGTGCCAAGAGCTGTACATTTCTCCATAGAACAACTGCTGATACTCTATGCACCCAAGACTAATGGTGACATCTATGAATTTGCCTTTGCCAATTTTTTGACGTATAGTGCCAGTTCTATAAATGTATGAACAGACGTATGGCCAAACTTGGCACAATGTGCGCCTGACAAAACATTTTAATGCGGCAAAGTTTGTGTGTGAAAGTGCCATACAAAGTTTGATGCATAACACTATGTGACAATTTTGAGTGTTATGCGGCAAAAATGTTTGGCACATAACACTTTCATTCATACTGTCATATTATACACTCCTCTATATCTATTTAGAACTCGTGTGTCAGCTACAACTTACAAAAATAGTGCATGCAAATTCATAGATGTTGCCCATAGTCTTTTCATGCAGTGCAACTATAGGCCACCTTGTCCTCTGCATTGCCTAGAAGAGGACACACTCTTTCTCCCAGTGATGGATTGATTCAAAACTAACCATAGCTCAAATTCACTTTAGTCATTCACTAGACTGTCAATTTCATTATGACTCTTACAGGCACTTTGATGTTGACTACTCAGGTTTTGAACCCCAACCAATTCAACCTTCCACTACTTAGGCACAGGAGTTATTTGGGACACCATCTCCCTTTCAGCTTGGTCACGTTTGAGGCTAAGCTTAATCCTTCAGTGGATCACTAAGCTTGAATGCCAGGGTATCTGCACTTTCCTAGGTACTCAACACAGCTAAGGCTACTATCACTACTACTCTTATATACAAAGTACCAAAACACCGTATCTTGTAAAGCAGAGAAACTCCCATAATGTACTTTATACACAGAAAAATGGAGCCATATCTCTAAAAAAGTACCAAAATATTTTATTTAATCATAAACAACAATTAAACACAAATGACAAACATACATAGGAGGATATCTACAAAAAAGAGGGAACAAAGCGGCAACAAATGCCTGCTAACAGATAGGAGTGGTATTGTTAACAACTTAGTGATATATACGGATATGTGGATATGATATGGCTTAAAAAGTGTTAGTCAATCGTTGTAATACCATAACAGACCCGTGTCCATTCCCACATCAATCCACAGTTGATATCCTTATCTAACTCTACACTCCCAAGACATTGCGGCAGGCAAAGTGTCAAAAATTACCCCACAGAAAATAAATCTAGGCAACCAACAATACAAGGCAAACTAAAGAAACCTTTTGTAGCCCAACAACCAAAAAGTATTTACCCATCTGATAAGGAGGATACAGGGGTATAGTCGCCGCTCGTAGTATCACTACTACTCTAATGCCGCTAATTGGTGTTATCTAGCCCCACCCAGTGCATTGACTTCACTGTGTTGACCGCACTCTCAAAACAAGTCTTCCTAGTCAACTGACACCAAAACGACCACTGAAGGGAAACTGGAAAATATGGTTCCCAACACATAACTTAACATGAAGGCAGGTTTCAAAATGAATGGCCACTAAGGGCCTAAGGTTTACCTATTAAATAGAGTGACATAAAGCCTTGTTCTTGACAAATCAGTTTTTGTCTTAAAAGATTTGTTAGTGTGAACTGTGCCTTTTTGCAAACAATTTTTAAGAGACATAAAAAAGGTGAAAGACCTGGGTGTACCTCAATTTGTAGTTAGATAAACTGTCCATAGCTGAAGAAAATTATTGTTGTAGCAAAAGATGTCCTGCTAAGATCACTCCAAGAGCACAACAATCCAATCTTTAAAGAGGTGAGAAAAACCCAGGATAAAAGCAAAAGACCCACCGAGAACTCTACAAATTACAATAACCTCTGTCCATGTGTCCATTATTAGAAAAACACTGAACAAAAAAGCATTTTAGCTCGTCTAAAGTTTGCCCGAGACCACGTGGATGTCTCAGTTTTGCAGTTTTTCCTCATCTGTCTACAGAACATTTTATTAGAAATATTGTGGAACTCCGGCACAAATGCAGGACACTGTTTGGAGAAAAATAAATAAATAACATTGCACACCAACACCAAAACCTCATCTTAACTGAGTAATGGTAAAGTGAACATTATGGCTTGGGGATGCTTTGCTTGGCTCAGGGTCTGGACATCTTTCAATGAACATGTAGATAAAATTAGATAAAGAATATTACCAAATACATTGCTGTATTGATTTTGCATTGCTTTTGTACACAAGCTTCCCTAGGTTACTAGCCACCTCTCTCTGCTCTAATCGTCAGCAGCAGCAGTGGCTGGGATGGTAACATCATTCCCTGCTTTTTCCTTTTAGCCCAGTAGAGCTTGTATATGTTACTTACTGACAAACTTTAACCCTTTAGAGCTCTGTAGTCTTGTAAGCTTTTGTTTAGAAATTTCCATCACCAATGTCCCTCCAACAGTCTCAGCTAGGAATAGCAGAGCTGAAACATCAGCTCTGTTAAACAGCATGGAAGGGAACAATTAATTCTAAGACTTGTCAAAGCATTTTGAAAGAGAATGTAAGGGCAGAAATCAACCTAAAGAGACACTGAATGATGCAATGAGACCATAATCCAAAGCATACAAGGTAATCAACTAAAGATAGGAATATTTGTGTTCTGAAATGGCCAAGTTAGAGTCCTGACTTTAATCCTGTCAAAATGCTCTGCCATGACCTTAAGAGGGCGGAACATTAAACAAAAAAATATATATACTGTAGACTGGAATATTTATAACAGAGTTTGTCTCCCCATATAGACCAGTTGGGTATAAAGTATGATATAATCATTAAATCTAAAGAGATAGCATTGTAAATGTTGTAAATGACAAAAGGAAAAAAAAATCATGGCAGCATGATAATTGTTCAACAGCACAATTTTAACCTTAGACAAATGTATTAAATAAAATTTAGAGTTACATATTTCCATTTTGTATGTATCCGCTGTGAACTATGTGCAGTCTTGGGCATATACAGTTCACAGAGTAACTATTGTGGAAAAGGCAGTGAAAAGATCATGCCTCTGACAAATGACCATCAGTTAAAGGAGCCAAGGGTCACAGGTTAGATCTTCCTTTGGCTGTCACAGACATAATGTAGGTGGGCAAGAGCCAAATATAAATATGCAGCAACTGTTTTACAGGTTTCGACCTGACCACTTTTTCATGCTAGCTCCCTCTGCTGATCAGTACTGGGAAATTTTTTTTAAAAAATTATCAATTCACTTCATATTTCTACACCAGTGGAAAAAAGAATTCATGACTCAAAAACAATTAATTATGGATAAAACATTTTCTTTACAGAAAATGTTTTTTCTATAACATTCTATGTAAAATAATTTTAGTGGTGCGTTTCAGATTTAGATCACAGTAAAAATTGGCCCAAATATCTAGCGTAACTAGCGTAACTGGTACCCTAACTTTAAATTGGGGTTAGGCTATTAGGTTAACTGAGTTTGCAGGTGTTAACTTGCCCATTTCCCAGCACTTACAGTCCAACACTGCCTTAACTTCTGTCTGATGTCACTTATAGCCCAATGCTACATCGGTAACTCTAGGGTTTCATTGGACCAGAAGTGAAGGCAGATATAAGGGATGGGGGTGGGAGGGAACACTGTAAGACCGGAATCAGCAGTGAATGGGCAATCAGTTAAAACCCATTTAAAAAAAATCTCTAATTCAACTTTAGGGTTAGGGATACAGTTGCAGTCAAGATTAGGGCTAGTTTAGGGTTAGGGACAAAGTGAAAAAAAATTGGGTTCTGGATGTCCCAAGCCGGAATTTTCGATTTAACTTGCGTGAAACTGAACTGAGAAAGACTTGAGTAACACTAATGCATTTCTTAACATACTTTTAAACTAAATAGAGCTCAATTTTTCTTAAACAAAGCTCCATATCTGTGCAGAATTAAAGTTTAATGAGTAAACTCCATCTGTCTGCTACCACCACTAGGAGACCAATGGAGTCTGCTGCTTATTGTTTTATCACACAGTTCATTGTCCAAACTATAGGCAGTCGTTGCTCAAGACAAAATTTTCAAATGGTGTCCCTACACATAAATTTTTTGAATATTAGGAATGCATCTTCCTATTTTAGCAACAAGAAAACAAAGTTCACAATCATGAACCAAAAGGGACAAATAAATACCTTAAAACAAGTCAAAACATTAGACTATAATTTTAAAGGTAGTTCATAAAGTAGCAAGTCACAATTTTTATTCTTAACAAATCTTAAAACAAGATTCCAGTGTTATTTGGAAAGAAACCCAAAATATTTTACCCCCTTACTGTCACAGCCAGTTTTGGCCTTCCTGACGTGTCACTTTATGTGAAAATAAATTTTTGACACTTACCTATCCATGTGATTCAGAGAATGTTTTCTCATGACACATTGTGCTTTATGGTAGTAAGAAATTTTGGTCCAAAAAGTCCTTGTTTATTTGTGAGAAATATCAAAGTATTGTGAGAAATTTGAAAAATTTACCATTTTCAAGCTTCAAAAATTTCTGCGTGTAAGACAGATAGTTATCCCACTCAAAATAGTTTATAACTAGCATCCACTATATGTCTACTGAAGGTTGGCACAATTTTTTAAATGGCTCTTTTTTATAACATTAGAGGGCTTAGAAAGTTAGTAATCATTTTCACCTTTTCAAGAAAATTTGCAATATAAATTTTTTAGGGACCAGTCCAGTTCTGACGGGGCTTTGAGGGGCCTGTATGTTATATACCCCATAAATGACTCTATCTAAGAAACTAGACCCCTTAAAGTATTCAAAACAGCATTTAGGAAGTTTATTAACCCATTAGGTGTTTCACAGGAATTATTGCAAAGTGGAGGTGAAATTTCAAAATTTCACTTTTTCTTTGCAGATTTTCAATTTTTATCCATTATTCACTGGAACACGGTAGATGTAACCAGGGAAATACAACTTAATATTGATTCCCCAGATTCTGCCAGCTTCAAAGATACCCCATATTTATTCCTAGTGCACTATTTGGCTCAACCACAAGCCTCAGAGTAGGAGGAGCACCTACCGGACTCTGGGGTCTGATTTTCATTACGATTTTATTAAGGCGCCGCTCGAGGTGTGCGGACACCATAAGGTGCTAAAACTTAATAAACATCTCTAAGCAGGCCCCATATTGGAAACTACACACCTTAAGGAATATATCCAGTGTATATCAACCCCACAGGTGTTTCACAATTTTTTAAGCATTAGGCTATGAAAATGAAGACTTTTTTTGCCAACAATCTGCAATTTTAGCTAAAAATGTTTAATTTTTACAAAGAATCCTGGAAAAAATGCACCCTAAATGTTGTTACGCAATTTTTTCCAAGTTCAGCAATACCCTATATATGGGTGTTAACTTCTGTTTGGGTGCATGGCACCCAAAGGAAGGGAGCGTTACTTGGCTTTTGAAATTTTAGTGGGTGCCATGTCACATTTGTAAAGCCCCCTAAGTACCAGAACAGGTGAAACCTTCCAGAAGTCACCCCATTTTGTATACAACACTGCTCATGAATCTCATCTAGGGGTGTATTGTGCATTATTGGAATACAGGTGTTCCATAGTTTTTTTAGCATTGGCGATGAAAATGGGGGGAAAAAAACGCAGTTCCGTCATTGTTTTTGGGGTTTCAAATTTACAGCATTCACCATGGAGTATAAATGACATGATAACTTTACTATACAGGTTAGTACAAAAATTATATAAATGTTATATAGTTTTTTATGTTTTATTACTTTTACACAATAGAAATACCGTATAAACTCATGTGTAAGCCGAGTTTCTCAGCACAAAAAATGTGCTGAAAAATCCTTCCTCGGCTTACACTCAAGTAACCCGTCAGCCTCCGCGCACTGCCATGGCTGGGTGCTGTCGGGGATCGCTTCAGCTGTATGCGACTCTTCTGGGAGCGCATACAGTTGAATCTTGAATCAGCCAACAGCATTCGGGCACTGCAATGGCCTGGCACCGACGGGGATCGCTTCAGCTGTATGCGACTCCTGGGATCACATACAGCTGAAGATACTATTGCGGAGCACAGAGCGACTGCTCACTGCTCTGCACTAGGACTCCAGAAGGCTGCAAGCAGACTTGCGGGCTTTCGGAGTATCTGGCATAGCGCCGTGCTATGTCATCACACTGCCTGCACAGCCTGATGACATCACTCTGCCTGTGCCAGAAGATGGAGCGCAGTGGGGGAGAAAGGTGAGTATTTGTTTTTTTTATAAACCCTGCCTATACCTGCCTATGGGGGACATATACCTGTCTATACCTGCCTATGAGGGGCATTTACCTGCCTATACCTGTCTCTACCTGCCTATGGGAGACATATACCTGCCTATACCTGCCTATGGGGGACATATACCTGCCTATACCTGCTTATGGGGAACATACTGTCTGTGTAATTTTATTGGCATCCATTTTTATTTTTGAAATTTACCAGTAGCCGCTGCATTTTCCACTCTAGGCTTATACTCGAGTCAATAAGTTTTCCCAGTTTTTGTGGAAAAATAGGTGCCTCGACTTATATTCGGGTCGATTTATACTCGAGTATATACGGTATGTCTATAAAAAAATTGCATTTTCATGTTGTCCTATTCGGATAGCCATAGCTTTTTTATTTTTCTGTATTCTGCGCTTATTTTGAGCTTGTTTTTTGCGGGATTCGTTCCCGTTTCTTTGGCTACCACTCTGGGGTACATAAGCCCACTTATAATCCCGCACGATCTCCAGGACGTACCCCTATGTCCATTTGTGGAGACGCACTTCCCGCTAGGACGTAAGGGTACGTCCAATGTCGGGAAAGGGTTAAATGAAATAATGCAGCTTTATTCCTGGTAATGATATTAATGATGCCACTAATGATAATAATTTTAGTAAAAAAATGCATGGGTGCTTGATGTGCATTTTTATTTACTACTCTTTATAGGTTGGACATCTGAAGACAGAATTACTGTATATGAGTCTTAATCAATCAGTTTTCTGGTTTATTTAAAAAGTTAAAAAAATCCCCTCGCAAAAACATTACCATTGACTTGTTAAAGTAAATGACTATGGTGACACAACAAATTTCAAAAGTGATGTATCTTTTGTCCACTCCCTTTAGGGATAGACAATGGCTTGCAGCAATTGTGCTTTTTAAGGGACCCGATGCAGAACCTGATGGACATAAAGCAAACTGATGAAGTGATACATACTTGTCCATAGACATAAACACAATCTATTCACATTAATCACAAATGACTGTATAACAAAATGCATCAAAATTACAAAGAATTTGTGGGTTAAACAGCCCTATGTTCTTATAATTTTGAAGTGTCTTCTGCACAGGGAATATGTAGAACATTTCTACCATCTTTGCCATATCCAATCTAAATTCCACAGAGTCAATAAGATACTCTTAACAATTTTAACTATTGATTTCTTAATGATATTAACTATTGGTCAGACATTAACTTTTTGTATTAATGATGATTAATTTTATTTTAAATTACTATGTTTGGACTTTAAAAATGTAAAAAAGATCGCATATGGTCACAGTTGAAAAAACAGCTATCTATATATTTGACCATTTTAGAAGTTTGAATGCTTCTTTACTTTGTTATATTATATTTTACCTACTTATAAACTGTATGTGATTTTCTCTTTACTTGGGATTATGCAGTCCATGCATAAATCAAACGTACAAGATGTATCTTTTTAATACCAATGGACAGTTAAAATGCATTACTTTAGTATAAAGGGCGCTTACTTTTGAAGTCCACATAGATATTTGGTTACTAAGACTGCAGGTCTATCTCTGTGTAAAGTGAACAGTAATTGCAATCAAAGTGGATTTCTCCCATCATGCCTTGTACTCTATTGAGTTCTCTTAGGATGTAATTGGAAAACAAACACAGCAACACCATCATCAGGACAGACACAAGTGCTTGTCCTGGAAGGGGATAAGCAATAATGCGATAAGCTTTATTTTAGCTGACACTCTTTATTTGTGAGTAACAAAAAAACCAGCCGGTTTTTGGATGTTTCGAAAAAAATTTAAAAAATGAAAAAGCCATTTAAGATATTTCATAATTCATGGCATCTAATCAATGCTTAAGGTGATTAAACATTTCCAAATTTAATTCTGTCTGAATTGCAGAAAAACCCCAAACTGGGGGTTGGGGGGTGGTTTGTTTCCCAAAAGTTTACTGCAGACGGGTCCATCGGGAAAAAAATCATTCCATGGAAAAAAAAACTGGGTTTTCCCAAATATTTTGCAACAATCCTTTTATTTAAGAAGGTTTTGCGGTTTCCTTCACTGTTTTTTCCCCATTGTTAGCTGTCGAAAATCACTGTAATTTGTCGAAAAACTTGGCGCTGGGCTCCACCTTTTTCCTGTGTTTTTTACATGTTTTCTTTTTGTGGTGAAAACGTATTTAGGCAGCATAAAAACATAAGGAGCCCATCCAAAGCATCTCTTCTTCTGTCACAGAGGACAGTCTGCAGACAGGGCTTGCCCACGATTTTTTTCCATGTTTTTTCCGAGGTTAAGTTCAATAGATCAATGCTTTTAAAAACAATCAGACAGTGTTTTTGAATGTCTGTCAAACAGCATGGGCAGCCCGTGGATCTGCAATAAGCGCTGCAACAATCTTCAGCTTTGGGGTACGTTAGTTCAAGAAAATAAAAACATGGTCTGTGGTTTAGAAAAGCTAGAATACACCCTTTAAAACCTCCAAATCCCCACAATGTATCTGTTTTGGGCTTATGATTTTTTTAAAAGATGACTTTTTTTCACCCCTGCGATGTCATGTCAGGGGGCTTCCATATTTTTACACCAGAAAGGATTTTTGCTTTTCATATGTTTTGCTTTTTGCATTATTATTATGCTTTGGTTTTCTCTTCTGAAACAGTTTCTTTCCCCTTTCCACCAGACAATTCCTAAGTTATTTCAAGTAAGTTTCCTTGTTGGATAGGGCTTTCCCAACCCTCTTCTGTCCATCAGGGGTGCCCAGAGCTTTCCCCGATTGACAGTTGGGGTGGTTCAAAAAAATTATAGGCGAACCCGGAGCTTTAAATTTTCTGTGATGGGCTGGTACTATACAAACAACACCTTGTCCTCGGCTAATTTTAGCCATGCAACTCTATGCTTTCCATTTGATAAAATCCTTTCCCGATTAGAAAAATGTTTTTGGGAAAAAAAAAAAAAGGATGGAAAGGATTACAATGAACTTCGCTATACGGCCACAGCGCCTAAAGGCATAGACAAAGTCTTGGTGCCGGGTAAAAAAGAAATCACGTTATTTTCCGGATTTGCCTGGTTGCACACTATTCTTTCTTTTTGGGCGTCTGATTGATTTTGGTTACTCTTCAGTGTGAAACAGGTCATTTAGACTCAAATAATTAGATTGGACACAAATTTAACTAAAATACTTAAAGATTCCAGCCTGTCCGCTTTTAAGGTCATTAAACAAAGGCGTGTGGAAAAAATACCCCACAGCAAAAATTACGTGATGTTTAAAAAAAAATTAAAAAATTTTTTGCCCAATCAATCATGATTGGCAAGTTAATTGTTACAAAGGGAGGGGGGCCCAGAAAAAATTTATTTAGAAAGGGATTGCTGAAAAAAACTGTTTTTTTGCAACAATGTTAAGATTAAAATGTTTACCCAAAAGGGAAAAGATTTACTTAACAGTGATAATGTTTAAAGCTTTTTCACAAAACGGAACCCCTCTAAGGTTAGGGCTACACTGCACTGGACAAAAACGGCCGAAATCGACCATTTTTTTTTTTGATGAGGAAAGGCGTTTTTTTGTCCAAATTTTTCACAAAAACCCCCATTCTCGTTATTTTTATGTCGACATGCAATTGATATTGTATGGGAAGACATCCGAAAAAAATAAAAGCGCCAGCGTTTCTGTATAATACATGTGTATAATACGCCGGCGCTGAAAAGACGATCGTAGAAAAAATGAGCTGTGGAAACTACAGGTCTTTTTTTCTATTGTAGTCAATGGGGCTGCATGAATGCTCTTAATTTCGGCACTTTTAAAATCCTAAAAGTGCCGAAAATACGAGCGTATTGCTATGCCGTGTAACTCGAACGCTAAATCCAAATTGCAGAGATTTGATGCATTTTCATTGTATCTTTCATTTGACAGTTTTATAGTGTTTTTTGGGGGACTTTATATGCTTTTCGGTAGATTCTCTCATAGAAAAATGATTTGGCATCCATTTTTATTTCGTGGCATTTGTTGGTTTTTTTTTATATAATATGTACAGTATGCTTATGGTATGATTATATTTAGTGTCTGGATTTATTCCCGAGGAATTTTCATATAACTTGTAAATCCCTGAATTAAATTTTTAACCCCTTACCACCAGAGCAAGTTTTGACCTTCGTGACAGAGCACCAGTTTAAAATCTGACATGTGTCATTCATGTGTGAATAACTTTATGACAATTTTCCTATCCATGTGATTACAGAGATTGTTTTCTAGTGAACTTGTGCTTTACAGTTAGTAATACATTTCGGTACATATAATCCTTGTTTATTTGTGATAAAATATAAAAATATCATGAAAATTTGGAAAAAATTAGCAATTTTCAAAGTATAAAAAATTTATGCCTGTAAGAACAGATAGTTATTCCATGTTTAATCTAATAGCATTACCATATGTCTACTGTAGGTTGGCTTAATTTTTTGAATGTTTTTTTTTTTATTACATTAGGGGGATTAGATTTAAAGTAGTAATTTTTCACATTTTCATGAAAGTTTGAAAATATATTTTTTTAGGGACAAGTCCAGTTCTGTTGATGGCTTCAGGGGGTCGGCTATACCTTATATTACCCCTTAGTTATCCCATATAAAGAAACTAGACCCTTAAAGTATTTAAAATAAAACATATACGGGAAGTTTGTTACCCCTTTAGGTATTTATTGAAATTAAAGCAAAGTGGTGGTGAAATTTCAAAACTTCAGTTTTTTTTTGATGATTTTCAGTTTTTATTCATTATTAATGGTAACATGGTAGATGTGACAGCGTAAATTCAAATCAACATCAATTCCCCAGATTCTCTCGTTTTCTGAGATATCCCTTTTGTGGCCCTAGTGCGCTATTTGCCTAAACCTCAAATCCCAGAATAGACGGATCACCTACCCAGGACTCTGTGTTCTCATTTTCATTACGATTCCCTTATTAGGGGCACTGACAGGCATCTGCCACACAAAGGTCTGGGATCGTCGAACAGTATGTTGTTTACTGAGGGACCGGGTTCGACATATCGAGGATCGGGTTGACAGATTGCTGGGTGGGGCTGGTGAGAATTACAGCTGTCATGGTCCACATTGGCCTACCTATGACAAAGTTAGAGAGTAGGTGGAGAGTCCTTAAAAAATGATTTCAGGGACCTCTAGGCAAAAGATCAAGGCAAGGACCTCCAGGATAATATTTTCGAATATTACTTGTTCCAAGGGCCCTCCAGAGAGGAGCGGAGATTAGAGAGGTGAATAAGTGGCTCAAAATGGTGTAGGATTGAGGGATTTGGGTTTTGGTGAACTGGGCTGACTTTCTGTTTGGCTACAGGACTATGCTGGGATGGGCCTGCACCCATAATGGGGAGGGTGCAGCTGTATTGGGGGACAAAACGGCAAGGAAGTGTGGAGGAATATTTAAACTAGTGATGGGGGAGAGGCCTAACTACCAAAGATGCATGCAAGATGTGCAAGATAGAGCAGCTGGGACATTTAGGAATTAAAACAGGTGGTGGAGTGGAGGGAGGGGTGTAGCAATAGTTAAAAGTATACAGGGAGAAAGGAATAAAATACTGGAAAAATCTCTAAATTGCATGACTAAAACCAATGCCAGGAGTCTGATCAACAATATAAATGAACTAGAATTACTAATAGCTGAAGACAATACAAATATGACTTATGTTGGGGATAACTGAGACATGGCCTTGACGAGAGCTATGGACTGGGACAGATTAAATTACAGGGTTCTGGTCTTTTAGAAGGGATAATAAAGGACCGGAAGGGGGGAGGTGTATGTCTCTATGTAGAATACCTGTCTGAAGCACCAAACATGTGAAGATATAGGTACAAGGTAATGACAAATGTGGAAATCATTTATGGTAAATATAAATGTGGGGTAACATTATAATTACTAATAGGGGTCTGATCTAGACCCCCAAATATTAAACAGATACCCAACTGGTTGAATGTACTCAATCAGGACTAATTAGATGAGGAGGAAACATCAAGATTGAGGTTATTATTAATGGGCGACTATTAACAATCCAGAATCAATTGGAATCTGTAACCTGTAGCTCTCATAGGAAACAGTTTTGTGTCAATAGCATAATGATAATTTACAACTCTGCCAAAATGGTGCAAGAAACGACTAGAGGAAAGCACCTTCTAGACTTAATATTGACTAATAGACTGACTTGAGTACACAAAAAGGTTCAGGGTTGAGGGGCACCTAGGAAATAGTGACCATAATATATATAAATTTCCATTTATCCTTTCATGAGAGTTTTTTGTCAACGGAGCACAAAAAACACTGCAATTTTAGGAATGCTAAATTTTATTCTGCTTAGGTGAGACCCTAAAACCGTATTGACTGGGGAGATGTGTTTAAATAAGGTCAGAACAAATATTAATTGGGATATTTTTAAATACATCCTAGGCTACACACTGTGAGAGGTACATAACTTATGGTAATAAATATATTAGACAACAGGAAGAACACAATGGGGTATCAACAGGATGTAGAGAGGCAATTGTAAAACAAAAAGGAGCGGTTCCATACTAAAAAAGGAGGGTAGTGAAGAGGCACTAAGAAGCTATAGGGAAAAAAATAAAGTGTAGTAAATTAAGTTAAAGGGAAGCAAAGACTGGAGACTGACAAGAAGAATCGCTATAGAAAGGTACAATAACAACCAAATATTTTTTAAATATATAAATAGTAAAAGCATTAAAAAAGATATTGTTGGCCTTTGAATAATACTGAGGGAGAGACAGTAGAGGGAAGAATTGTGTAGAAAAAAGCAAAACCTATTACACCAATGTTTTCCCAATGTATTTACGAGGAGATGAGCTTTCCTGTTGAACAGATGGGGATGAGGTAAACTCCAACGTAAAAGTTTCTTGTCTACCCAGATGAGTGCAAGCTCCATCGTAAGAAAGATTATAAATAGATCTATAATCCCCAGCGTCCAGATCGGCAATTTACCCATGACAGGGTATATGACATATGAGACCTAGAATATATTGATGTTTAGATTACTAATAATTTTAAAATGGTAATTTGAATCTAAAATTGTACTCTAATCCAATGGAGCGTAATAATCTTATACACAGACAAATCTATCATGCTCCTGCGTTGTTCCTTAGGTATACCAAGGGTCAAGTCTTCTGACTGAGCGGCAGAATTGTGTTCTGATGATAGTAATTTTTGAGATTAGAAATGTACAGACTTCATAAAAAAAATTTAATTGTTCGAGATATGATTATAAGGAACTTGTTGCATTAGGACTCCAGGTGAAGGCCATGGATAGACATGTTCTCATGAAAACAAACAAAATAAAAAGTAAGGAGCAATCTAGAGTAGAATACAGATTGTAAAAATTTGCCAATGTTTGTTTATGGCCTCGTCGAATTATTTTAGAATGTTGTCATATTTTGTGCATAAATGTGTTAAATATTTAAACTAAATTTATCACAAAATCTGACAAACATTCTAATAAATTCGAAGTGCCATAAATAAAATTGGCATATTTTACAATCTGATTCTACTCTAGGGTATTTGTTTAAAGACAAACCTTTGTTATATTTTTTAAGAAAATCAAAATTATGGTGAACAACTTGATACGTCAGACATAGACACTCCAAATTAAGTCGACAAGATAGACTTAGACACAAAACATGGTACATATCCATGCATGGACTGTGGTAATTGTCAGCCATTTTAAATGGGGACAGTTCATATCTCAACCCATGACAGTGAAATAATATTCCAATTAATGGACATTTTAGTTGTAATACAACAATGTCAATATACTGTATAAAAATGCCTCTTGTGGCAAAAAGTTAATAGGCCAGATAGCCGTCCTATCTAAAATCGAATAAATTTACTACAAATCAGCCTATTCGTAATTATGACAAAAAAGAACAACAGACACCTAATGAGGAATAGATAAATAGTATGGCGAGACTAAATAGCTAACAATTTTCATGAGTTAAAGCACAAGTTAGCGACACCTGAGATGGTGCTTGTCCTCGATAGATGTCATCATTAAATGTCCGTGAATAACTACATAAATTTAATCTATTACAAACAGAGATGGCGAATTTCTCAAAAATTCGATATCGGTCATTCGACGAATTTTCCGACAAAAATAATTCGGTCCGAATTACTTGGGACGAATTGCGTTAAACAAAGCAGCTATTTCCAGGTCTGCACTGAGCCCTGACAGGGTGCTGTAGAACGTTGTGCCATGATTAATATATGACAGAGGCGGAGCCTTGGTTTGGTCTTCATTACAATGTTGTGTTTTAGTATGACACGCAAGATGACTGCCGCCGCTCTTAGAAGTGCATTCACTATAAAATTCCACTGGCAATTAAGAGGCAAAATGACCAAAAAACTAAAGTGGGAATGTAGACTGATTAAGTCATGCCAGCGAAAGCTGGAAAACAAAATATATCATGCGAGAGCTCTAGGTGGCAACATTAGTGACAGAGTGTGGAGGTGATGGCGCATGCCACTAGCAGATGAGGTCAGGCAGTGGCACAATGACATTCTGGAGGTGGCAAAACAGGAGGAAGCCACAGATTAGGCTCAATGACTGAGAGCGAACGTTCACGCGCAGGCAGCAGCATGAAGGTCAGGCAGTGGCACAATGGTCACAGTGTGGAGGACACGGGAAGCAGCCACCAGCAGCAGCATGAGGCAGATAAGTGGCACAATGAAACAGTGTGGAGGTCACGCAGCAGCCCACAGCAGCGATGGATGGTCAGTAAGTGGCACAATGTCTCAGTGTGGAGCGACACGGGCAGCAAGTCACTGGCTGCAGCATGAGGTCAGACAGTGGCACTAGACATTCTGGAGGTGCGCAAAACAGCTATTAGGCCACAGAGTGCACAATCACACAGTGTAGAGGTACAACGTGCAGACTGATGAGGTCAGGCAGTGGCACAATGTCATTCTGTGGTAGCAAAACAGGTGGAAGGCCACAGAATGGCCACAATGTACTGAGTGTGGAGGTCACAACAGCAGCAGTATGGAGGTCGGGCAGTGTACTCAATGACATTCTGGAACGGTGGCTAAAACAAGAGGATGCCAGCAGAATCGGCACAATGACTGAGAGCAGGAGGTCACGCGGGCAGCTGCATGAGGTCAGGCTGTGGCACAATGTCAGTCATGGAGGACACGACAGCAAGCCACCAGCAAACGCAGCATGTGGTCAGAAAGCTGCGCACAATGAACCATTCTGGAGGTGGCCAAACAGTATGAGGACACAGAGTGGCACAATCACACAGTGTAGAGGTAACAACAGCAGCAGTACGAGGCAGGCAGTGGACACAATGACATTCTGGAGATGGCAAAACTGGTATTAGCGCCTAGCGGTGGCACCAATGACACATGTGTGGAGGGCACGGCAGGAGTCACAGCAGCAGGCATGAGGTCAGAGAGTTGGCCACAATGACATTGTGGAGGTGGCAATACCAGGAGGAAGCCACAGAGTGGACACAATGGACTGAGTGCGGGGTCACGGCGGCAGCAGCTTGAAGGTTTCACATGCAGTGGCACAATGACACAGTGTGGAGGACATGGACAGCAGCCACGCAGGCAGCATGAGGTCTGCAGTGGCACAATGACAAATTCTGGAGGTCGGCAAAAACAAGGTGTGGAACCACAGTGTGGCACAATGACCGAGATTTGAAGGTGCGGCGGCTGGAGCTACAGCATGATGGTCAGGGAGTGGCACAATGGACAGAGTGTTGAGGTGGGTGCAATAACAGTCCCTGGTAAAGATGGTGGTAGGCTGTATGGAGAAAATGGCAGCAGATGTGGGCATCAGCGCGGGTTGGGGGGTGAGGGTGGGGGGGGTGGGCATCAGAATAGTGGATGAGGCAGGTAGTTTGAACCCCAGACTGAAAGACTAAGTCATTGTGCTGTGGAATATCCTGGCCTGATCACCATGCTTGTTTAATCTTGACAAAGGTCAGTTCGTTCCAAATTCCCATGGGACAAGCGGGTTCTCCTTGGGGTAAACGGATGGCCCCGCCGGCATGATCAACGCCTCTGATGCCTCACTAATGGCCGGGCAGGATACGACTTCTAACACTGCTAACTCGGCAAGTGCGGATAACACATACAGTTTGGCTGCCCAGTAGTCCAGCGGATCTTCTACTGAGGTGGCAGAGTGACTGTCCATAGTAGGCCAACTCATGTTGGTTCTGGGACTGCGGGAGGGGGGTGGATCAAGGTTCCTGCTGCCTGCAGGAGAATGACTCTCACTAGCGCGGGTGTAGAGAAAGCTGCTCATCTGTGAATCAAAGACTTTGGTTACGAATGTTGGAGCTGGTACGCTCCTACCCCCCCCCTTTTTCCCCCTGCAGCCGAGGCGTAGTACGTGAGTGCTGAGGAACCCCCGGTCCAGACCGTCAGAGGAGGGACGATTGCCGCACATAGGCAGCGGCAAATGATTTCGGAGAATTTCCCCTTTAGTATTTGAAGTTTGTCCTCCTCTCAATAGCTGGGAAAAAGTCTCCCATTTTGTGATCCAGATAGCGAGGGTCCAATAGGGTGGAGAGCCTGAAGTCATACCCTCTGCTGGCTGATCTGAATATATCGCTGTACTAGCACCAGGCAAATATAGCATGCTGCAGGCCATATGCACTAAGTGACTCTGAGGGGCTCCCTGCCTCATTTCCACTGTATACTGCGACAGGTGCTTGGGAGCGTTCATCTGCATCGTCTTCACAACTCTCATCTCCATCCACCTCATCACAGCTCGCATACTTGATCCTCACCTCTCTTGCACCTGGGTAGAAAATCCAATCCTTTCACCAGTCAATTGCTTCATGCTACAATGTACCTCTCCTCCTCCATTTCAGTCCCCACGGTACTCATGTGGCCACGAGATGTAGTCGACCAAGTCTACAGTCCCCTGCCACCAGACAGATTTTTCAGATCTGTTCCAGGACATGTAAGCAGTGGAATTACAGTTATTCATTGCAGTAAGTCATGGCGAATGACAAATAACGTAGCAATCCTCGAATGCGCTCCAACAAACGGCTGGTGTTACCGCATAGCTGACACTGGGTGACATCAAAAGTACACAGGGGAGTACTTCTGTATGACTGGACTCATTCAAAAACTCGTTAAAGGCCTTTCCTCTGTTCCATACAGCTCGGTCCAAAATGTGCAGGCTGGAATTCCAGAGGGTGGAAAATCGCATATCAGAGTGTGTTGGGGGAGGCCTTTCTGCCCGCTGCAAACTCGCAGGAGGGTGTCCTGACTTTGTACGTATGGATAAAGTGCATGCAACAGTTTCCTGGCCATTTTCAGAATGTTCTGAAGATCGGTGGAAAGTCGTCAGGAACCTTTTCACAATCCTGATTGAACATATGCGCCATGCAGGGAAAAAGGACCATCCACCTCGGTGCGCGGGACACCTTGTTCTTCACTTTGTCCGTCAACATGGTTCCGATTTGCAGTTGGCGCGGAGTAAGCCACACATCGATTTCCTTGCTGCATGACGCGGGAGCAGTTCCGCACCTGTGGACTTCGTTACGCCGAGGCAAGCAAGGTGTAGAACCTGCGTGACACCTGCGTGACCTACACATGTGGTATGATGGGAGCAGTACTTGTTGGAGCTGAGTTGTGGTGAGGTGGAGGAGGAGACAGGCGGACATTGTCGCAGGTGCAGCAGTTTGACAACGTGGAGGAGAAGCGGCGTTCATGATCCAAGTTGTGGTGTGCCTGCGGCAGGAAGCACATTCATCCCAGTGGGCCACGTACAAGGACATGTACTGGCACTGACCGCTGTTACAGTCACGGACTGTCCGCGGTGCCATGCACTACAGTGTATCATTGGACTAACCGATAAGCTCTGGACTGGCCCCACTTATGTTCTATATATTTATGAAGTGCTGGTACTCCTTTTTGGATAAATAAATTACGGCTTGGAACTCTCCATCTCGGCTCGGCACAAGCCATTAGTTCTCTGAATGGTGCAGTGTCCACCATTTGAAGGGAGGAGACTGCATTACCAACAACTTGGACAGGAGCAAGGTCAGCTGCTGCACCTTAGGTTGGTTGGTCCATCTGTTGTCTCTTTGAAAAACGCCTCGTCTGAACGACTGCTGGCGCCATGAGTAGCGAGGAGAACGGAGCTCTGGTCCGGGAGATGATGTCAAGAGAAACAGCTACCCTTCTGCAGAGGTGGTGGAGCCTTGACTGCTGCAATGGCCTATGCAGTAGCCACTGGGCGTGCTGCGGGGTTGGTGGGGCTCCTGCTGTTTGCTGCGGCGGCAGGATGGACACACACATACTGTGCCCGTTTTCCACCAGTCACACCGGATGTGATGCTGCAGGTTTGACGCAGGGCAGTCGGTGCCACGTTAGCTCCCTAGGCCAGATTCCACTTCTCTAGCCCAAATGATTTACATATACCCATATTCGGCTCCTCGGTGTCTTAGCAATAGAACTGCACACACCGCCGAGTATCGGTTCTTTACAGCAACGCTCCGACTGAGTGACTCATGCCGCCGCTGCACCTCGCTGTGCCCCTGTGCCGCTACTTTTTGGACCCATCAACGGTCTTGGTTGCACGAGGCTGACCTCTCACAACATGGACCTCCATGCCTCTCTCCCCACATGCTATATTTTGCTGCTATGTGCAGAAGCAGCGGGTTTTTGGCACACATTTATTTCGATGACCATGTAGTGCTGACTGCCTCTCACTCAAATTGTTCATCATCGCTTATATAGTGGCGCTGAGCCCCGCCTACCATGTAGATCTTGGCTGAGGGAACCGGATCGGGACAGAGGAGGGGCTGAGGGACAGGTGTGGGCGCTGACCTCTCACGGGCCATGATATCTAAGGGTTGTGTCGGAGGTTCCCAACGTCTCTTGGCTGGGGTTGTAAGCATGTATATGGGAGCCAAGTGGATGACCTTAGTCAACCAATCAAGATCCCTTGGGTTGCTGTACTAACAAACGGCCGCATAGATGAAGAGGCAGTTGTGGCCATCACCAGAGTGACCCCTGCTGGATGTACCCTTTGCGTGCTGCCGACCTGGGCATGCTTACTGCGAATGTTTGTTGCCACACTGCCACTCACAGGTGCAGAGCTGCCACCTCTCTGTCTACATACTGTTTGTTTCTATAATGTTACAGACACTGTTTGATCGTTGATATCTGTTTATGTTAATATACTACCCTGTTTTGACTCACAATTGAACCCTGTAACAGCTTGGGTTAACCCTTGGATATAATTTGCGCTCCACTACAATGGCCTGGAATAATGTACTGGTACGCTGTCGTTTAAAAAAACACTTGTGTTTTTACTAAATGTAAAGCAACAAACAGCTTAATTAAACCTCTCGCGAAATGAATTATGATACAGGAAAACATGTTTTTATCTTTGGCGTTTATTTTTGTCAGCACACCAAGCAAAAACAACGCTTAATTAACCCCTGGATCTAAATTGCGGCCAAAAGAATTGAGCCGCACAAATAGTAGCTTTGTTGCGTGTTACTATTGGTGTTTCTACGCCACACAACAAGAGATACGTTGTAATTACCTTTGCTTGTGAATTAGGCTACAGAAAATTGTATATATTTTGCATTGAAAAAGCACGGTTTATTTTTGTAGAAACACTGCATAAAAAACGCATAATTAACCTGGATGTAAATTGCGCTAAGAATTGGCCGCACAAACTAGTTAGCTTTGTGCGGTTACAATTGCGTGTTTTCTACGCCCACTCAACAAGAGATACTGTTGTAATTAACCCTTTGCTTGTGAATTAGGCTACAGGAAAAAACTGTATTATTTTGCGCGTGTAAAAAAGACGGTTTCTTGGAGGTCAGAACACCAGACAAAACAACGCTTAATTAACCCCTGATGTAAATTGCGACTAAGAATTGAGCGACACAAAACTAGTAGCTTTGTAGCATGTTCATTGCCGTGTTTTCTAAGCCACACAACCATGTGATTTAATACAGTTGTAATTATCCTTTGCTTTGAATTATGCTAACAGGAAATATGTATATATTTTGGCGTTGAAAAGACGGTTTCTTGGGTCAGCACCCAGCAAAACTACGCTTTAAATAACCCCTGGATGTATATTGCGCAATAGAATTGAGCAGCCAAATGATGTGGTATTTGTATTGTCCCAAAAAACGCTGTTTCTTTAAATGTAATTAAAACAGGAAATGGCATTAGATCCCACTTGGATTTGAATGTATCATGCAGCTGCAGTGACGCACAATGGATTTCAGATCCAATACCCAAAAAATTTGAAATCAGAACACATTAAGAGAACGTCTCTGAGGACATGCTGAGACACCCCACAGGAATCGCTATATAAAAATCAATTCTTCAGCAAGAGCTGTCAGCGCTGGCAGGCACACTTACACTGATCTTTACAGTGTGAGCGGTATGTGCTCCAGCGTAGAGCAACGGACTTATTATATAGTGCGGTGACGTCACAGAATTCCCGCGGTCTCTGATTGGCTTTACCTCTGCACATGTCATGACATGCTATGACCTTCTTCCTACCAGGTGCTTTGGCCCATGTAGCGCCATGTGCTCGCAGCTATTTTATACAATCAATAGCCACTTCGTTCACACGATGTACCCCAAAGATCGACTTCATTCCGTACCGAAGTTTTCCTGAAATTCTAAAACGAATTCCAATTCGTTTGAATCCAAATTCGCCTCCATCTACTAATTACAACGCAAAGCATATGGATCCACAAAATACGGACACTTGGATTCCTAAAGTATCACAATGACTATGTTTAATATTACGTTCGTTTCACTATGATATAAGTATGTTTGCTTTTAGAATTTATACAAATTAAATATACATTTAGATGTATGCTTAGTATGCATGCCGTTATATGCCTCTCCATTGTTTTTAACCCTGTTTCTTTTGTCTTGTTTGGGTATAATACTCACAAGTATTCATGATTTCCCGCATAAATCTGAGCCGCACAACACTGCGCATGCATGATGAACGGAAATGTGTGTTCCGAAACGTCGATCGCTGGGTAGATGGGAGTCGTGGGATGTGATTCTGTCAGACTCCTGGCTGGACTTGCTATGATTTATCATTAAGCTGAAACAGATAAGTTTGCCCATTTATCTTAGTTGATTTTTACGATTAGAGGAATGTATCGGACTGTAATGTCTAAAAGTTATACAGTATACATCAATATGCACTCTAAAACGTTATCTTGCACATTGAAAATATATGCCTCAAGTATGGTTTGTTCGTGAGCTGAAAGGGATGACAAGGAGGTTCCTTGTTTGGGCTTACACCTGGGCTATACTTAAAAAGATTCGTTACTAGTTTGAAGTGTGGAAGATTAAACTGTAGTTTTGATGTTTTTATTGGTAACATTATCGGCGGTGCCATATGACGCTTTCGTGTTTTAGCAAAGGAGTAATACAGACTCACCTCACACTGTATGCTTGTCCTTGAGCGGGGTTGAGAGCACGCTACGGATAGCAATCCCTGAAAACATCTATATATCCTAATGAACAAAGATCGAGCAGCTCCTGCTCACCAAGAAATGCACGATATGCAGCCGGGGGTGTTGTAAAACAATTATTTAGACTTTTATTCCTCCTTTTTAAAAAGTCCCAAATTACTGGTAACATTCGATTAGACTGAGATAGCAAGCAGTTAGATTCCATACACACACCCTACCATCAGAGGCGACGCGTTTTGGGTAACGTGACCACTTCATCATGGCATACAAACAGTGTAGCTGCTCTACTTAAATAGGTTAAAGAACCGGACTGACAAAAACAATGCCTCCATCTTTAACTACCCATTTACACAAATATTAAAAGTGTTTTAAGATATATTTAAAACACTTTATCAATTCATGAAAAGTATTAATCCTAAATAGGTGGGTTGATTGTATCATTAATAATATTTGAATATCATAGCTTGATGTTCATACCGCATGGGAAGAGTGTTTTCCACTACGCTTCCCTTGCTAGTAACCTTCCTTGTGCATAGTACATCCACGTGGGGAGCGTTCTATACGCTCTATGCAACGACGAGACAGAGAAGTTAAGTCTCCCTGTCTGTACCTCGGCAAAAGTGGTTAGAAACCGCTCGACATTCTAAAACAGTCCGGTCTCAGACTGGCATATACCTCTGCATCCTCTCACGGACCAGGGACCTTCCCCGTCTTGTTAGTTTTTTGGAGCGATACTGTGGATTTTATATGGAAATCAAAATTACTCCAATTGTGGATGTGGATTACCTTCTCTCCACTATTTTTTTATGGTTGGATCTTCTCTTTTTTCAAACAGTTATCCGGGGCCTCCATAGGTGCAGGTTATTCGCCACACCCCCCACATTCTTGGACAATTATCTACATGGCATCCTGGAAGAATGATTTTTATTTTAGTGCAAACCATCTTTTTGGAACTTATTTAATGGTACTCTCGGTACATTGACGATTTGATTATTTATTTGGGAGGGAAGATGGTGGCAATCACTAGCCAGAATTCGTCAGGTACATCAATAACAGTGACATGCAGTTACGATTTACTCATGAACTACCTGAGATGTACTGTTATTGGTATGTAGGCAGCCACTACAGGTTTACTCCTTTTAGATTAACTATGCAGAGATAATTCCAGTTCTTAGAGCGGACTCTTGTCATCCCACACACGTAACTAGCAATATACCAAAAGGTGAACTCATCAGAATAATAACGAAATTGCTCTTATTTTGAAGCAATTTATGGTACAGCAAAAATCGTTTGTGATCGGATCTAAGTAGGAGGGGATATTCAGAAAAAAGTTTATAAAAAGGCTGTTAATGAGGTCTCAAAAATTCCATAAGCTAATTATTTTCAAAGAAAAGCTAAACTTTCTGGTAAGTCGTCTTTTTATTTTATTTTTTAAAGCAGCCACTGTGCGTATTTATGACATGCTAGCTTTACTCATCAGTGTCATAAACGGATTACAGCAATACCCTATTTGTTTCTTTTTTTATTGTTTTACTGACTTTTACACATTAAAAAAACTTTTATTCAAAAAGTTAAATCAGTTTTTGAATCTTTTATCCATAGTCCTAAGAGACATTTAATCTTTTTATTTTTATGTGTATCTGGAGGCTTGTATAGCTGCTTGTTTTTTTGCGGATGAGTTGATGTTTTTATGTGGCATCATTTTTGGGGGACAGGGCTTTGTGATCGCTTATAAATTCAGTTTTTTCGGAAGACAGGGTGACGGTAAATTACCTTCTTTTTTTATTTTTTTTTTAATTTTTTTAAACCCTTCTTTAAAAAATGCAATTCTAGCAGTGTTTGTTATTTTTATTTTTAACAGCACTCACCATGCAGTATCTGTGACAAGTTGGTTTTACTTCATGGGTCGAGACGATTATGGCAATACCCAGTTTATATACTTTTTTTTTTTAAAGCACTTTTTTTTTCAAGGCTCAGGCTCAGTCAGACCACCTTTACCCTGGTCTGGCTGTTCTAACTGTTCTGTGCCTAGGTTTTGACATCAAAGAATCATAAATGTGTCTACTTCTACTAATGGGGTGTGACGCACCCAGAATGCCCAAAAACTTTAGTGCGCTAAAAAGTTTGGAGTACCCCTGTTCATACATCTATAGAACTGGTCTACTACATCTTTTTGAGGCCAGAATTCTGGCGCAGTTCCGTTCATACATGTCTCCCTTAGGGTTCGTTCACACAGCAGTTTTTAATGAAGATTTCAATGCAGCTATATCTAAGGGCTAGTATGTGCAAGGAAGCCCTCGTATGAGAGCACAGGCGTAAATATAGAAGTAGCAAAGATTAAATCGGTCCACTTAGGTGTAAAAACATTGTATGTTTTTATAGGAAATAAACTGGTGGCATTTTGCTAATTAAGACTACTTTGTGGATGCTCTGATATATGATCCTACTACTTATACCTTTAATAATTGGCAATTATGGTGTTGCTCCAGCTACCTGTCATTGTCATATTACATTAATCACTACATTTACAATATCTCACATAAGTGAGTACACCCCTCACATTTTTGTAAATATTGCATTATATCTTTTCATGGACAACACAGGAAATATGACACTTTGCGACAATGTAAAGTAGTACGTGTACAGCTTGTATAACAGCATAAATTTGTGCCCTCAAAATAATTCAACACACAGTCATCAATGTCTAAAGTGCTGTCAACAAAAATGAGTACACCCCTAAGGGAAAATTAACAATTTGTGCCCAATTCTCCATTTTCCCTCCATGGTGTCTTGTGACCCTTAGTGTTAAAGGTCTCAGGTCGTGAATGCGTTAGAAGTGTGTTAATTTGGTGTTATCGCTCTTATACTCTTCTTCGGGTCACTGGAAAGTTCAATATGGACACACTCATGGCAAAGAACTGTCTGATGATATGAAAAAAAAGAATTGTTGCTCTACATAAAGATGACCTACGCCATTAGAAGATTGCCAACACCCTGAAACTGAGCTGCAGATGAGAGGCATGTCCGAAAGCCAACCAAGATGACTGTGTAACATCTGAGCGCCTCAGGCCCTATGCAATAAACAAAGGCTACTTAGAATTTAACCTGGTGTTTTGACGTTGAAAAGAGGAAAATTGGGCATAGAAACACTTCTGGATCTCACTGTGAGTTTTTACAGTGCTGGGTGTCAGTTCCTTGTGAGTAGAAGAAGCAGTAAAGATTTATGGCTAGGGACTGAAAAGAAAGCAATGATATAAGTAATTCACGGCATACCATCAACATTGCTATAGAGGTGATAGTTTAATAAACAGATTCAATAGACATTTCTTCAGTGTAACATAACTTGGGTATATTAAAGAGAACAATGCATTCCAAGTAACCAGATTTGTGCTATTTGGAATGCAAACATCTTCTCTGTTTCTTGAAAAGAAAGCAACAACTGCAGTGACTCAGAGAAGAGCATCTCACTAAACCCAAGATTGTATTATGGAGGAGAAGTGAAGTGTGCAGTGTTTCATCTCCTGCTCCTAATTGTGGGACTGAAGATCAAACACAGACTGTGGCAAGGAGGATACATCATTGGTGACTATATAGTTTGGCAGACCTGAGAAGACAGCTGCTATTAAAGGCAAGTGGGGAAACACAGGAGTCGCCTCAGGGCTGGAGTTACTGCACTCAGAGCAGGGTCTAGGGGCCCGCATGAGTTGTCTTACTCTTTCAGGGTTTCTGTCTACACTGGTTGTTTTGCAGTACACTTTTGTGTGATTAAGATGCCGGTTGGCCATTACAGCTGTTTGGTTTAGCATACGAAAGTTTAGTCAGCATCCACTGAGGCTATTTAAGCCATCGGTTGGACTCTATTGGGTTTGCAGGATGTCAGTTTGTTGGTCGTCTTTTTTGCATGTTTTCCCCTTAACGTCTTGTATAGTGTTGAGCGATTATATGACAAAGTTCGAAATCACTGGCCGGTTTGTAGTTGATCCGGATTTTTTAGATCACAAGATATATATAGGTTAAAATATGTGCATAAAATCTATTAATATCGCGCCCATTTCTCGGCCGCCTTCCTGTCATTTTGGCGGCCAGCAAATAGCTTAGAGAATAGAGCAGGGTGTGATGTGTGAGCGACGTCATGACTGGTATGTGTCATGGTTGAGATTGGCTGGAAAAACTCAACATGTCCTCAGTTTCTTCATAGAACAGCACTTCCCTGTTCATGAAGTGTGTGTCAGTATTTCAAAGGAGTAGAACGTGACGATCCAGGTCTCTGTGCGCAAAAGCTCAGCGAAATTTTTATTTTTGTTCACAGCAGACAGCTATTCTTTTAGCTGTGAAACCATTGACTTAGGGTGGATCAGAGTTTTGTAGATTTTTGGTAGTTATGGACTGAGTATTTTATAAGGGAAGCATATACCGCTGTAATGTCACAGGGGCATGCGGCGGGGGGGGAGCGGGGGGGTGGGGGCCAGCCGGCGAACACAGACAAGACTCTTTAAAGGATACTGGATGTTGTTCACCCAGACTTAGTGTAGACATTGCATTTGTAATAGCTCTTTTTATTAACAGTTTCTCTGTTGAAATATTATTGAGATGTTGGGAGCCTGAATATTATATTAGGATACAGATCTTTACTAGTAACTGTAGGTCTATTTGTTAGGTGCAAACTCCACATTTTATTATCATATACTTTTCAGATAGGTGTTTTTTTCTCGTTTGGTCAGTCAAGCTTTGTTGATAGAGGTACATTGCACTTAAATTGAATCCAGCAATGTTTGTAGTCACCACAACGTGTATTGATAGGTGCCAAAAATAACTTTTATTATCCGTATACATTTCAGATACGTGTTATTTTCTTTTGGACAGTCAGCTTTGTTGATAGAGGTACCTTGCACATTAAATTTGAATCCAGCAATTTTGTAGTCACCACAGGGGTATTGATAGGTTGCCAAAATTTCTCTTTTATTATCGGTAAACATTTCAGATAGGTGTTTTTTTCACTTTTGGTCAGTCAAGCTTGTTGATAGATGTACTTGCACTAATTTGAATTTTAGCAATTTTCTTTAGTCACAACAGGTGTATGTTGGGCAAAAAAATATGTGTATTCATCCGTATACATTTCAGTACATGTGTTTTCTTCACTTTTGGTCTGTCAAGCTGTGTTGATAGTAGGGACCTTGCAACTTAATTCTTGAATCAAGCAATTCCATACACCTTACTCTAATTTTTTTATTTCTGTAATGGAGCGAAATTCAGGTGGTAAGCGTAGCAAAGAGGGGGGTAGGACATGAAGGTAGAGGTACGAGTGAAGGTGCTTCTTCACAGTGCTGGCGTCAACACGCATGCACAGCAGATCGTACGTTGCAGGTCCATCAGGCCTGTCTTCGCTGGGTACAGGGAACCTGTGTAATCTCAGTAACGAACAGCGTCGCCAATCTGTGCATTCAGTGGTTTATGCTACCTGCATATACAGCAGTCTTACCCTCCTCGTCCTCCCTGTCACCGGCCAACAATTGTCTCATCAGCATCATCAGCATCTGTCCAAAAATTGAAGTGAAGGCAGCCAAATGTCAACTGTGTACACACACTGTGGATAATCCATTTTCTGAAGACCTCTTGATTAGAAAATGCCGGTTGGGGTCAGAAGGCTTGTTAAAAGTATCAAGAGGCCAAAGAGGATCATTTTGTCTGCTATGACGACAGTTACTGATGCCATTAAGAGGAGAAAAGGATGCCGGTCATCTCGGCATAAATCCCCGGGCTAGTCGGCAAACGCCTTGCAGTGCCTCTGCTTGTAGCCACGCAGCTCAATGGATGCAGTATGTCATGGACGACGAAGTCACCTGTGTTGATGATGATGATGAGACATTGCGGATCCACGTGGTACTTTTCAGCAGAATTTGTTGCAAGCAATTCTATCACTGGTCGTGGAGGAAGAGATGGGGTAGTGTCTAATAAAGGTACCGGACTCATAAAAGGGACGGAGGGCGGTCGCAGATGTCGTTGTATGATTCCGGTCAGCGGATACCCACCTCCTCGCTTATCGCCGTCCAAAGAGGTCCAAGGACCTATCAAAGTCTGGGCATTCTTTGAGCATGAACCTCTGATTCACCCAGCGATGTCATATGCCGCCTTTGCACGTAAACGCATAAGTAGGGGAAGGCAAGATTCTAAGGTGTTTAACCCACCTAAATGTCTAGTCACTTGCATGCGAATGCTGAGTGATATGCGAGGCATCTCTTCGGACCAAAATAGCCAGACCGACGAGGGGCTTACCACAACCATTGGCACTCACTCTGTCTCCGCATACCTCCTACCTCCGCCACCACAAGCGTTCCTCAGCTGCCACAGGTCTCTCAGAGTCATGATTCTGGGTCACCTCAAGCTTAAGACTCACTAACGTCGCCCGAGTTCCACCCTGCACACACCTGAGACCACATACTAACACTTATACTTATGAAAGTTGTACACGAACTGCTCTGCCAATACACAGACGGCCTGTCTTGCTGACCAGCCTTCGGTCTTCCAGGTTTGGGTGCAGATGTATATCTCTTTTCACACTATTCACACATTATCGTCTATTATGGCGAGAGTTTCTCTTCTTTCTTTCTTTAAATTCTTTAATAAAACCCCCCCCCCCCCCCCCCCCCCCCCCCCCCCCCCCCCCCCCCTTTTCTTTCTCTTTCTTTTTTTATTCCTTTCCCTTTCCATCACTTACGTGTTGTTGTTGAGAGAGATATGGTTTGGGTAAAAGTGTTTCTTCTGCTCACAAACACTGGAAGAAAGACGGATGGCTGCTAGACTGGCGCTGTATGGGAGTGCAGGTCGTCAAATGGCAGAAGGAGAAGGGGTAGGATGGGTCTCTGGTGGTTGCTGTGGTGGTACTCGGGCGAAGGGTTGAAGGGCTGATGCGGGCTTGGAGCCCTGATCATGATCTGAGAGACCATGGAGCTGAGGAACGCTTGGTGGTGGCGGAGGAGGAGGAGGCGGAGACAGTGGGGGATGTGACAATGGTTAGGAAATGCCCGGCGTCGTCTGGCCTTTTTGGCCAAGTGTTGCCTCCATTTTCAAATCATGCATTCGATGCATGTGACTAGACATGTCTGTGGTGGTTATAAACACCTAAGATTCTTGCACTCTACTTATGCGTTTACGGCAAAGGCGGACATATGACATTCGCCTGGGTGAATCAGAGGCTGCTCAATGAGGCCCAGGGATTGAGAGGTCCTGGACATCTTTGAACGGCGATATAAGCGAGGAGTGGGGTTTCCGTGACCGGAATCATATACGGGACTTCTGCGGGACCGCACTCATCCTTTTTGAGCGGGGGGTCCTGTATTGAACTACCCCATCGTCTATCCTCCGCGTTCCAGTGATGAAGTGCTTGCACAGCAAATTCTGATGTAATAAGACTCGCCTTGGGATCAGCATTGCTCGTCTTCATCATCAATACAACTACAGGTGTCTTCGTAGTCCTGACATTCTGCATCCAGGAGGTGCGGGGATACAAGCAAGAGGCCTGCAATGGCCGTTGCCGGCTGCCCGGGATTTTTGCACGATTGACGGCTTCCTTTTCCTCCTTCTGATGGCATCAGTAACTGGGAGTCAGAGCAGACATTAATGATCTCTCTTTGCCTTCTTGTCTTTTAACATGCCTTCTGACCCCAACCGCATTTTCTAATCATAAGAGGTCTTCAGAAAATGGATTATTCACACAGTGGTGGGTTCACACGGTTGACATTTGGGCACTGCCTTCACTTCATGTTGGAACAGATGCTGATGATGCTGATGTGACTTTGTGGCCGTGACTGGGAGGACGAGGATGGTATAAGAATGATGGATGCAGGTTGCATTAACCTCTGAAGCACAGATATGCGACGCTGTTCGTTACTGTGATTCACAGGGCCTGACCCAGCGATGACAGGCATGTTGGTCCTGCAACAGTCGATCTGCTGGATTGCGTGTTGTCGCTCCCAGCACTGGAAGATGAACCTTTCTCGTACCTCTACACTACATGTCCTACCAACATTTCTGTGCGCGAACTTCACACCGAATTTTCGCTCCAAGTTCAGAAAGAATAAAAATTTGAGAAGTTATGGAATTGCTGGATTCAATTTAGTGCAGGTACCTATATCAACAAAGCTTGACTGACCAAATGTGAAAAAAAAACATGTATCCTGGAAATGTTATACGGATAATACACAGTTTTTTTGGCACCTATCAATACACCTGTCGGTGACTTACAAATTGCTAAATTAAATTTAACGTGCAAAGGTACCTCTATCAACCAAAGCATTGACATGACCAAATGTGAACAAAAAAAAAACCTATCTGAAATGCTTTTTCCGATAATTAAATGTATTTTTGCGTCACCTATCAATACACCTGTGGTGAATACAAATTTGCTGGATTCAAAATTAAGGCAAGGTACCTCTATCAACAAAGACTTGACCTGACCAAAAGTGATAAAAAAACAGTATTCTGAAATGTCTATACGGTTAATTAAAAGGTATTTTTGGAAAATATCGAATTACACATGTGGTGACTACAAAATGCTGGATTCAAATTTATGTGCAAGCCCGGTACCTCTAATCAACAAGCTTGGACTGACCAAAAGTGAAAAAAACACCTATTGAATTGTATCTGGATTATTAAAAGTGGAGTTTTGCACTAACATATAGAACTACAGTTACTAGAAATGATCTGGTATACTAATATATCTGTTCAGGCTGGCCCAACATCACAGTATATATTTTCATAAGAAAACTGCTTAATAAATAAAGCTATTACTATGCAATGTCTACACTAAGTCTGGGTTGACACAACATCCAGTATCCATTTTAAGGAGCATGTAGGTTCGTCCGGCTGGCCCCCTCCCCCCACGACTCCACACAAGCAATCCCTCTGTGACTTTACAGCCGGTAGATGCTCCATTTAAAATTCTCAAGACCTAACTACTAATAATCTACAAATCTTGATCTACCTAAGGTTCTATGGGTTTCACAGCTAAAAGTATAGACTGTATCTGTGAAACATATAGAATAATTTCGCTGAGCTGTTTAGCAACAAGTGACTGAGCGCCTCGTTATTTCTAATTTGAAAATACTGACTCACAATGATCATGGAACAGAAGGGCTGTGTTCTATGTAATATCGAGGTCTTGTGGATTTTTCCAGCCAATAAGCAAACATACACAGCCCAGTAAGGACTCGAGCTCTACAGCTATCCCTGCTCTATTCTCTTAAGCTTGATTTGTCTGGCCGCCTAAAATGACAGGAAGAAGCCGGAAATGGGCGATATTAATAGACTTTTGCACAGGTTTTTTTTAACCTAAATTTATCTTGTGATCATATAAAATCCGATCTACATTAAACAGTGCAAGATTTCAACTTGTCCAGATATTTAATAGATCAACACGATACTAGACGTTAAGGGGGATAAACATGCAAAAAATGACGACAAACAAAAATGACATCATGCAAACACAATAGAGTCCAACCGATGGCTTACAATAGCATCAGAGGGGATGATGAAATAAATACTTTCCGTATGCTAACCAACAGCTTATTGGCAAACCGGAACTAAATAAACTCAAAGTGTCACTGCAACAATACCATTGTAGAAAGAACCTTGAACAGAGTAAGACAACTATTTGCGGGCCACTAGACCCTGTCTCTGAGTGCTGTAAATACAGCCCCTGAGAGGCGAATCCTGTGTTTACCCGCACTTGCTTTAATAGCAGCTGTCTTCTTCAGGTCTGCCAAACAATATATTGTCACTATGATGTATCCTCCTCTGCAAAAGTATGTGTTGATCTTCTGTCCCACTTAGGAGCAGAGGTGGAATCACTGTCAGCGATTTCTTCTCCCTAATAGTACAAGCTGGGGCTCGGGTCTCGTAGTGGAGATGCTCTTCTCTGAGTCACTGCAGTTGTTGCTTTCTTTTCAAGAAACAGAGAAGATGTTGCACTTCCTATGACACAAATCTGGTTACTTGGAATGCATTGTTCTCTTTAATATACCCAAGTTATGTTACACTGAAGAAATGTCTATTGAATCTGTTTATTAAACTATCACCTCTATAGCAATGTTGATGGTATGCCGTGAATTACTTATATCATTGCTTTCTTTTCAGTCCCTAGCCATATAAATCTGTACTGGCATCTTCTACTCAACAAGGTATACTGACACCCATCACTGTAGAAATCTACAGTGAGATCCAGAAGTGTTTCTATGCACCACAATTTTCCTCTTTTCAACGTCACATAAACCAGGTTAAATCTAGTAGCCTTTGGTTATTGATTAGGGCCTGAGGCGCTCAGAGTTACAACAGTTCATATATGGTTGGCTTTATGGACATGCCTCTCATCTGCAGCTCAGTTTCAGGTGTTGGCCAATTTCTATGGGTAGGTCATCTTTATGTAGAGCAACATATTTCTTTTTTCTCATATCATCCAGTCAGTTCTTCCCATGAGGTGCCATATTGAACTTCAGTGACCCGTAATGAGAGATATAAGAGCGAGATAACAACAAATTATACACCTGGCTATCCATTCAAACCTGGACATTGTAACAATAGGTGGGTCTCATGAAACATGGAGGGAAATGGAGAATTGGGCACAAATTGTTTATTTTCCTTAGGGGTGTAATCATTTTTGTTTGACAGCAACTTTTGACATTGAATGACGTGTGTGGATTTATTTTTGAGGGACACAAATTTTGCTGTTATACAAGCTGTACTCGTATAGTTTCTATTGTCGACAAAGTGTCATAATTTTCCCTAGTGTTGTCCATGAAATGATATTATGCAATATTTACTCAAAAATGTCAGTGGGGTTGTAACTCAATTATGTGTGATTATTGTAAATGTAGTGATTAATTTAATATGACAATGCAGTAGCTGGCAGCATCACCATAATGCCAATTATAAAGGTATATGGTAGTAGGATCATATATCAGTGCAATCACAAAGTTAGATAGTCTTAATTAGCAAAAGCCACCTTTTATTTCCTATAAAATCTTACAATGTTTTTTACAACTTAAGTGGTACGATTTAATCTTTGCTACTTCTATATTTACGCCTGTGCTCTCATACGAGGGCTTCCTTGCACATACTAGCCCTTAGATATAGCTGCATTGAAATCTTCATTAAAAACTGCTGTGTGAACGAACCCTAAGGGAGACATGTATGAAATGACTACTGCGCCAGATTTTCTTTGGGCCTCAATAAGATGTTGGAGACCAGTTCTATTAGTTGTTTGAACAGGGGGTACTCAAAACTTTTTAGCGCACCTAATGTTTATGGGATTATGGGTGCGTCACACCCCACATTTGTTAGAAGTAGACACACATTTTGTTTCTTTGTTGTCAAACCTAGGCACAGAACAGTTAGACAGCCAGACCAGGTTAAAGGTGGTCTGGACTGAGCCTGTGACTTGAAAAAAAATGTGCTTTAAAAAAAAACGTATTTTAACGCGGTATTGCCATAATGTCTCGACCCATGAAGTACAAACCAAACTTGTCAACAGTTCTGCATGGTGAGACGCTGGTTAAAAATAAAGATTAACAAACACTGCTAGAATTGCAGTATTTACCTCACCCTGTCTTCCATAAAAGGATTTTAAAGCCGATCATTAGCCCTGTCAAACCATAATTGATTGCCAAATAAAAACATCAATCATCCCGCAAAAACATGTGCTATACAGCTCCATTTCAAAGAAAAATAAAAAAATTAATGGCTATTAGACTATGGAGATGCAAAAACGTGATTTCCTTTTGAATTAAAGTGTTTTTATTGTGTAAAAAGCGTTAAAAACATTTAAACAAAAGATACTAATTGGGTATTGCTGTAATCGTATTGACCTGATGTAGTAAAAGCTAGCATGTCATTTTTTACTGCACAGTGGATGCTTTAAAAAAATTAAAATAAAAAACACTACCCAGTATGTTATTGTTTCTTTTGTAATTAATTGGGCTTATGGGAATTTTTGAGACCTCTTACAGCATTCTTTTTAAACTTGTTATGAATTTCCTTCACTTAATCACCATCAACACTAACCGATTTTTGCCTTTGCTTACTTAAATTTCTTCAATTGAAGAGAAATCTTTCGTTTTATTCTGAAGAGTTCATCCTTTTTTTGGTATATTGCTTGTTACGTGGTGGGGGGATGACATGAGTCCGCTACTCTAAGATTGGAATTTCTCTGCATTCGTTTTCCTTAAAGGTTTTAACCTGTATTGGCTTGCTCCTCTTCACCAAAGTAACGTGACATACCAGTTAGTTCATGAAGTAAATCTGTAATACTGCATGTCTTGTATTTGATGTACCTGACGAATCTGGCTATGGATTCACCATCTCCCACCCAAATAAAGATCAAATCGTCAATGTACCGAGAGTACCATTTAATATGTTCCAAAAAAGGATGGTTGGCACTAAATAAAAATCTTTCTTCCCAGGATGCCATGTAGATATTTGCCAAGGATGGCGAAAACCTGGCACCTATGGAGGCCCCGGTTAACTGTTGAAAAAAGAGAAGATCAAACATAAAAAAAAATTGTGGGAGATAAGGTAATCCACAGCCAGAATGAGGAAATTTTGTTTTTCCCATAGAAAATCCACTGTATCGCTCCAAAAAACTAGACAAGACGGGGAGGGCCTGGTCGTGAGGGATGCAGGGGTATATGCCAGTCTGAGACCGGACTGTTTTAGATTGTCAGCGGTTTCTAAACACTTTGCCGAGGTACATCAGGGAGACTTAACTTCTCTGTCTGTCGTGGGCATAGAGCGTATAGAACGCTCCCCACGTGGAGGAGATATGCACAAGAAGTTACTAGCAAGGGAAGCGTAGTGGAAACACGCTTTCCTTGCGGTATGAACATCAAGCAGGATATTCAATATTATTATTGATACATTCAACACACCTATTTAGGATTATACTTTTCATGTATTGATAAAGTTTTTATATATATCTATAACACTTTTATATTTGTGTATATGGTAGGTAAAGATGGAGGCATTGTTTTGTCATGTCCGGTTCTTAACCTATTTAAGTAGAGCAGCTACACCTGTTTGTATGCCATGATGAAGGGTCACGTGACCCAAAACGCGTCGCCTCAGATCTAGGTGTGTTTGGATCTAACTGCTGCTATCTCAGTTCTAATCGAATGTTTCCAGTAATGGACTTTTTAAAATGGAGGAATAAAGTCTAAAGATTTGTTTTAAACACCCCCGGGCACAAACTTTGCAAACCTTGGGGGGGCGGACGGGCCGTTTTTTTAAAAAAAAAATTTAAAAAAAAGTTTTTTCGGGTTTCCCTTTGGGACCGGGCCCAAAAATAAAAGGAATTTGAACAAAATTGAGGTGGGCTGAAAAATTTAACCCTTTTGTTTAAAAAAGGCATTTTTTAAAAGGGTTTAAAAAAAAAAAAAAAATAAAAAAAAAGGGTAATTTCCCATTCCCTTGAAAAAACTTTTTTAAAAGGGATTTGCCCAAAAATGAGCCCATAAAAATCCTCTTGCCCCCTTTTTAAAACCCTTCCGAACAAAAAAAAAAAATTTGGGCATAAAAAATTTAAAAATGTTTTAAGGAAAAAAATTTTTTAATTTTAAAGTGTTTTTTAAAAAAAAAGGGGTTTTCTGTTTCCTTTTAGAACATTAAAGCCAGCATTCAAAAATCGACAGTCCAAAAAAAAAAAAAAAAGGGCAAAATTTACCTTTTTTTGTTTAGTTTAAAGGGTTTTTGAATTCAAAAACCCCAAAATTTTTCCGAAACCCCTCCACAGACCGCCCAAAAACTTTTTTGTCCCAAAAGTTTCTAAAGCTTTTCTTTTTTCGGAACACCTTTTTATAGGGCATTCGGTGTGGGTGCGGCCCCGTTTAAGCGGGAATTTAAAAATTCTGATATTCCCCCTAAAAGGAAAAAAGGGTTAAAACCAATAAAGAACTTTCCGGGTTTATAAATTAAATTTTTTTAATGTTTTAATTTATTGTGTTTAAATTTCTCAAAATAAAACCCCCTTTTTTTCCCCCCAAAAAAAACAAATTTAAAAAATTTTTGAGATCCTTAAATTTAATTTCCCAAAAAGGGGTTTTCCTTTAAAAAAAATTTTTTCCCGGTTGAAATTTAAGTAAAAAGGGGGGGGCGAATAACCTGATAGGGGAATTTCGTTTGAAAAAGGAAAAACCTTGGTTGGAAGAAGGAATTTTACCCCCAAAATTGGGGAAAAAAGTTTTTTGTTTTATAAAAATCCACGGGGTTTTGGTCCAAAAAACTCGGGGGGGGAAAAAGGGCCCCTGGTTCCTGAAGGTGCAGAGGTAAGAAAATCGAGCCCGGATTTTTTTGGTGACCTTTTCAACCCACTTTTAAGGAAAGCGGGGCCCCCGGCTGGGAAGGCTAAAAACGCCCCCCACTGGTTACTATAAAAGGGAAAGGTTTCTCCCGGGGCGGGGGAAACATTTCCCCCCTGGGAAAAAATTAAGTATTTTTATTTTTATACAATTTTTGGGTTTCTTTTTGAATTTAATAAATGTTTTAAATTTCAAAAATTTTAATTTTTGGGGAAAAGGGGATTAAAATGGGGGTTTTTTTGCTGGTTCCCAACCTTTTTGTGGCGCAAATTTTTACCATTAATTCCTTCCCAAAGGTGTTGGGTATTTGGAGGTTCTCCCTTGTATCTTTTTAAAAAAACCCAGAAGGGATTTTTAAAAAAAATTTAAAACTTAATTTTTTTAAACCAGGCTCATATTCCTTTGGCAATTTAATCGGGGGCTTAATTTTAAAAGGGTTTGTTTTCGGGTTCTATCCGAACCTTTCTTTTTAAACCCCGCTAAAAAATACATTTTTCCCTGAATCCTTTTGCAAAAACAAAGGTCAAAAGGGAAAAGCCGTTTGTTCCTAAAAAAAAAACCTTTTAATTTTAATTCAAACTTAAGAATTTTTTTGTTTTGTCCCCGGCCTTTTTTAAACCCCTTTTGCCCCGAAAAAAATTTTACTTGGGTTATTTTAAAATTGAAGTTTTTTTAAATTAATTTTGGGGGTTTCTGATCAGACAACACCGTCTTTTAACCCCAAAAATAAAAAATAAATTTTTCCCTGTTTAGCAATTAAATAAAAGGGAAATTCCACCAATTTACAAAAAATTTCACTCCCCCCCCCAAATCCTCCCCCCACAAAAAATTTTCCCCAAAAATTTTCCTTCATCACTATTTTCCTAAATTTTATCTTTATTTAATATTATACCCCCCAAAAAAAAACCTTAAAAAAAAACTTTCCCCAACAAAACTTAAATTTATTTTTTTAAAACCAAAAAAACAAAATTATACTAAAACAAGAAATTTTAAAAAAATTTTTATATTTAAACCCAAATTCCTTTTTTACCACCCCCCCCTTTCAATTTAAAAATTTTTAAACTTTTCAAATTTCAAAAACCAAATTTTAACCTTTTTAATTTAAAATTCATTTTTTATAAAATCTCACCACCAAAACAAAAACCCCCTTAAAAATCTACCATTAACTTTCAAAATTAAAAATAAAAAACCCGCAATTTTACTTCCCCCTTTTAATAATTTTAAACAAACCCCTAAAAAACATTTTTTTCCACCTTTAAAAACCTTTAAAAATTTTTTTAATCCTTTCCCTTTTTGATTTGAGGCCAATTTTTCAAAAATTTTTTTAAATTATTAAATTTTTACCAAAAAATTTAAAAATTTAAAAACCTTTTTTTTAAAAAAACATTTAAAAAACATTTTTTCCCTAAAAATACCAAATAATTTTCCTAATTTTTTCCTTTTTTCTCCGGGGTTTTTGGTTTTTTGTTTTCCTACCCCCCCCCCCAAAATATATCTTATTTCCCCTGTTGGCTTTGGGAAAAAAAATTTTTTTTTGGGGTTGGTGGTTTTGAAAAGGGCTTTTAAACTTTGTAAAAGCCCGGGTTTTTTCCCCAAAACAGCCAATTTTACACCCAGGGGTTTTTTAACTTGGTTTTTTGGGGCCTCCAAGCCGCTTTTTCAGCAAAATTCCTTTTTTTCCCTGGAAATTCAAAGAAAGGGTTTTTAAAAAGTTTTTTTTTCAGAAAAACCCAAAAAGGGGGGGTTCTTGGTTTTGGAAAAATTTTTTTAGGTGAAAAATCCTTTTTTTCCCCAAAAAAATTAAACTTTTTGACCAATTCCAAAAGAAAAGGAAAAAGACCGGTGGGGAAAAACCCAATAGAAACCCCAAAACCTTAGTTAATTTTTTTTGGGGGCCGAATTTTAGCCAGGGGTTTTAAGCGGGTTTTCCCTTTTCCAAAAAAAACCGCCTCTGTTTTCCTGGTTCCCCCTTTTTTCCCCAATTTTTTAAATTTAAGTGTTTGGGCTTTTTTTTATAAAAAAAGGTTTTTTCCACAAACTTTAACCAATTTTGATGGAGGGGCTTATTCCGGGGCCCAAGTTTTACGGGTTTCAAGGATCAAAAAGGGGGAAAAAATCTTCCAAAAATTCTGCTTATGGGAAAAAAAATTTTAGAAAGAGGGGGAGTTATGTAGTGGCATGGGGAACCTTTCCCAGTGCAGAGGCCAGCCCGGGCATCCAAGGGGGTCCCGGTGAGGGAAACCCCTTTCACAGCGGGGGGTTTTTGTACACAAAAGGGGATTTGTTTGGTTGCCTGGTACCCGGCCCCATTAATGCTTACAACCCCGGCCAAGAAGGGGAAAAATTTAAAATTTAGATATTAAACCCCTTGGGGTCGGGCCCCCAACCCCGCCCTCACCCCCCTTTGGGCCCGGTTCCCTCAGAAAAGTTAATTTGGCGGGCCAGGACTTTAAAGCTAGTTTGGGGTAGGGGAGCCAAACGGTCAAAAAATTTTTAAAAAAACCCGCTTTTCCGCCATGCCAAAAATATAATTAGGGGGCGGGGGTCCAGTTTGGGGTAAACCTGGAAAAAGACCGTTGGTGGGTAAAAAAGTGGGGCCACCACGGATTGCGGGGGGATTTTTTATTTCGGATTTTGGTAAAAACCGAAAACTCGGGGGTTTTTTGGGGCGTTCTTTGTAAGAAACCGGAGGAGCCCGAATATGGGTATATTTTAAATCTTTTGGGGCAGAAAAAAGGGGAACCTGGGCCAGGGAGCTAACTTTGGACCACGGGCCCTGCGTAAAACCCCTGCAGCATAAACCACCCGGGGGCTGGGGAAAACGGGCCCAGATGTTTTGGGGTCCACCTGCCGCCGCAGAAAACAGCGGGCCCCCAACCCCCCCGGCGCACCCCAAGTGGCACTCTTTGGCCAAATTGCAGCAGTAAAGGGCCTCCACCACCTTTTGCAAAAGGGGAAGCTGTTTTCTTTTGACATCTTTCTCCCGGCCAGGCTTCCTTCCCCTCGCTACCCCATGGGCCAGAAAGTCTTTTCAGCCGGGGCCCCGTTTTTCAAAGAGAAAAAAACAGATGGCCCCAACCAACCTAAGGTGCGCAGCTGCCCTTTTTGTTTCCTGCCCAAAGTTGTTGGAAATTGGTTTCCCCCCTTCCCTTTTGGGGGAAACCTGCACCATTAAAGAAAAAAATTTGGCTTGGGCCGACCCGAGATGGAGAGTTTCCAACCCGTAATTTTTTTTCCCAAAAAAGGATTACCAGCACTTCATAAATATTTTAAAACAAAGTGGGGCCAGTCCGAGCTTATCGGTTTTTTCCAAGGTTGCATGGCCCCGCGGACACCCGGATTTGTAACAGGGGTTTAAGGGGGCCGTACAGGTCCTTTGGGCCCACGGGGTGAATGTGTTCCTGCCCGGCACACCCAACAACTTGGACAGGAACCCCTTTTTTCCCCTTTCCACTTTTGTAAAACTGCTGCCCCTTTGCGCAATGTCCCCCTTCTCCTCCCCCAAACCTCACCACCCTCCCCTCCAAAAGTCCCTGCTCCCATCATCCCAAAAATGGGGTAGGGGCACGCGGTTTTCACGCATTCTACCCCTTTGGTTTGCCTCGGCGAACGAAGTCCACCAGGGGCGGAATGCTCCCGCTTTCATGCAGGAAGGGAAATCGATTTTGGGGTTTTCTCCGGGGCCAATTGCAAATGGAACCAGGGTTAAACGGAAAATTGGGAAAAAGGTGTCCCGCGCACCGAGGGGGTTTGGCCCTTTTTTCCCTTTTGCATGGGCAATGTTAAATTTCGGTTTGTAAAAAGGTTCCTGAGTTTTTCCCCCGATTTTCGAAAAATTCTGAAAATGGGCCAGGAAACTGTTGCTTGCACTTTATTTTTTCGTACAAAGCCGGGAAACACCCTCCTCGATTTTTGCGGGCCGGGCAAAAAGGCCCCCCCCCAACAAAACTTGTTTTGCGATTTTCCCAAACCCCTGGAATTCCGCCGGGCACATTTTGGCCCGAGTGAAATTAAAACAGGGGAAAGGCCTTTAACGATTTTTAAAGGATCCGGCAACAGAAGTACTCCCCTGTGAAAATTTTTGATGTCACCCAGTGCAGCTATGCTTAACACCCCCGTTTGTTGGGCCCCAAATTCGGGGGGTTGGGCACGTTTTTTTGGTCATTCGCCAGACTTACGGCAAGGGAATTTAACGTAATTCCACTGCTTTTTTTGCCCGGGAACAGTTTCTAAAAAATCTTTTCTGGGGGGGGGAAACTGAGACTTTGGCGACTAAAATTCGTGGCCACAGAGTCCCTTGGGGGATGAAATGGGGGAAAGGGGGAGGACTTTGGGAGCAGAAGAAATTGCTGGTGAAAGGAGGGGATTTTTACCCGGGTTGCAAGGGGTGGGGACGGGGAGCAGTGGAGTGGTGGATGGAGATAGAGGGAAGAGGGAGGCAGATAAACCCCCAAGCACCGTCGAAAGAAATACAGTGGGAAAATGAGGGGGGAGCCCCTCAGGTCACTTGGCAAGGGCCCCCGCGCTGCTTTTTTCCCTTTGGTGCTAGTACGGGCTTTTTATAATTAGTCAGCCCAGCGGGGGGATGATTTGGCTCTCCCCCCTATTGGCCCCTCGCTTTTCCGGCCCAAAAAAGGGGAGTTTTTTCCCCAGCTATTGAGGGGGAGGACAAATTTCAAATAAAAAGGGGGGAAAATTTTCCCCGAAATTTTTTGGGCCGCTCCCCTTATGTGCGGAAATCGTCCCCCCTCTAAAGGTCGGGCCCGGGGGGTTCCTCAGCACTCAGTACTAGCCTGGTTTGGGGGAAAAAAAGGGGGGGGGTTTTAAGGACCCGTACCAGCTCCAACATTGAAACCCAAAGTTTTTGGATTCACGATGAGCAGTTTTCCCCTTTTAAAACCCGCCCTAGTGAGGGGGGGGTTTTTTCCCGCGGGCAGCGGGAAACCACCCCCCTGGGCACCCCCGAACCCAAAGGGGTTTTGGGCCTCCCTTGGACAGCACTTGCCCCCCTTTCTTTAGAAGATCCCCCGGGACTACTGGGCACCCAAAGGGTTGTGTTTCCGAAATTTGGATTTTCCCCAGGGGAGAAGTTTTTCCTCCCCCGGCCCATTAGTGGGCATCAGAGGCGGGGGGAATCATTGCCGGCGGGGCCATCCTTTTACCCCAAGGAAAACCCCGCTTGCCCCATGGGAATTTGGAACAAACCTGACCTTTGTCAAGTTTAAACAAGCAGGGGATCAGGCCAGGATTTCCCAAACAGGCCAAATGACTTGGGGTTTCAGTCGGGGTTAAAACTACCTGCCTCACCCACTATTCTGATGCCCACCCCCCCCACCCTTCACCCCCAAACCCGCGCTATCCCCATCTTTTCCAAATTTTCCCCAATAACAGTTTTCCACCATTCTTTCCCAAAAGGGCTGTTATTGCACCCCCCCAAACACTTGCCCATTGTGCCCCCCCTTTTTGACCTCATGCTTTTGCTCCGCCGCCGCCCCCTTAAAAATCTCGGTCATTTTTTTGCCACCTGGGGGTTTCCCCACCCTTTTTTTGCCCCCTCCAGAATTTGTCTTTGGGCCCATGCGCCCTCAGCTCCCTGCGGGGCCCTGCTGCCATGTCCTCCACACTGTGTCATTGTGCCACTCCCGGGAAACCTTTAAAGCTGCGGGCCCCCTTTACCCCGCCTCAGCCCATTGTGCCCAAATTTTGTGGCTTCCTCCGGGTTTGGGAAACCCCAAAAATTTTTTTTTGGGGCCAAATCTCTGACCCCCATCCCTGCTGTGTGACTCCTCCCGTGCCCCCCCACACTGTGTCTTTGGGTGCCACCGTGGCCTAATCCCGTTTTGCCATCCCCAGAATGTCTTTTGTGCCCTGCCTGCCTCGAAATGCTGCTGTTTTTACCTCTAACTGTGTGATTGTCCCAATCTGGGGCCTAATACTGTTTTGCCACCTCCAGAAGGGTTCATTGTGCCACTTTCTGACCCATGCTGCTTTTTCCGGGTGGTTTGCTGCCGTGTCCTCCATATGCATTGTGCCACCCCTTTGCCCTTTCATGCGCTGCCCCGTGATTTTCCGCTCTCAGTCATTGTCCCATTCTGTGGCTTCCCCCTTGTTTTCCCACCTTCCAGAATGTCATTGGGTTTTCACTGCCCGACCTAATCTGCTGCTGTTGTGACCTCCACACTCATCATTGGGGCCATTTGTGGTTCCCCCCTGTTTTGCAAACCCAAATGCATTGTGCCACTCCCTGACCTCATAACTCCCGTTTTTCCCTCTACACTTTTGTGATTGTGCACTCTGTGGCCTAATACTGTTTTGGGCCACCTCCAGAATGTCTTGTGCCACTGTCTGATCATGCTGCCCCGGTGATTTGCTCCCCTTTGCCCTCCACACTGGCATTGTGCCACTTTGACCCCCATCGCTGCTTTGGGTGCTCCCGTGCCCTCCACACTGTTTAAATTGTGCCCACTTTCTGCCTCATGCTGCTGCGGGTGGCTTTTTTCCCGTGTCCTCCACACTGTGCCATTGTCCCCACTCCCTGCCCTTTCATGCTGCTCCCCGCCGGTGAACTTCCCGCTCTCAGTCATTGGGCCCTTCTGGGGTTTCCTTTTTGTTTTGCCACCCCCAAAATGTCATTGTGCCACGCCTTTTGTTTTTTTTTCTGCTGTGGCTGCCCCCTCACCCCCAAACACCCCTTTGTCACTAATGTTGCCCACCTGAGCTCCCCAGTTTTTTTTTTCCAGCTTTGCTGGAATGACTTAATCGGGCTAATTCCCCTTTATTTTTTTGGGTCATTTTGCCCCTTTTAAAATTCCCCAGGGAATTTTATAGTAAAATGCACTTCTAAGAGGGGGCGGCGGTCATTTTGCGTGTCATACTAAAACACAACATTGTAATGAAGACCAAAACCCAAGGGCTCCCCTCTGCATATTTAACAGGGGAAACAAGTTTTCCCAGCACCCTGGGGGGCCCTTCAGTGCAGCCGGGAAAATTAGCTGCTTTTTTAACGCAATTCGCCCCAAAATAATTGGGGAACCCAAATTTATTTTTGTGGGAAAAATTTGGGGGGTAAATTTTTACCGGGTTATCAAAAAATTTTTGAGAAATTCGCCATCTCTTTTTGTAAAAATTAAAATTTTTATTGTTATTCACGGCTTTTTAATGATGAACTTTTCGAGGACGCAAAAATCTCGGGTTCGCTAACTTGTGTTTTTTAAACTCATGAAAATTTTGGCTTTTAAAGTCTGCCAAAATTTTATCTATTCCTCTTTAGGTGTCTGTTGTTTTTTTTTGTCATAATTACGAATAGGCTGATTTGTTTTAAATTTATTCGATTTTGTTTGGAAACCGGCTATCTGGCCTATTAATTTTTGCCACAAGGGAAATTTTTTCGTAAAATTTGACATTGTTGTATTAAAACTAAAATGTCCTTTTAATTGGAATTTATTTCCTGTCAGGGGTTTGAGATTTTTGAACGGCCCCCTTTTTAAAATGGTTTTTGGAAAAATTTAAACCACAGCCCATGAAATTGGATATGTACCCATTTTTGGGGGTTTTCTAAGTCTATCTTTTTTCGATTTTTTTTTTGGGAGGTTATGTCTAAAACGTATCAAGTTGTTCCCCAATAATTTTGTTTTTCTTAAAAAATAAAAAAAAAGGTTTGTTTTTTAAAAAAAAATTTTCCCCCTAAAAGTAGAATCAGATTGAAAAATATGCCAATTTTTTTAGGGCCCTTCGAATTTTATTAGAATGTTTGTAAATTTTTTGGGTGAAAAATTTTGTTTAAAAATTTTTAAACACATTTATCACAAAATATCCCAAACATTCTAAAATTTTGGGACGACCCATAAACAAACTTTGGGCCAAATTTTTAAAATTTCTGTTAATTCTTTTTAAAGGATTGCTCCTTATTTTTTAAATTTTTGTTTTTTTCTGAAAACATGTCTATCCATGGCCTTCACCTGGAGTCCTAATGCAAAAAATTTCCCTTTATAATCATACCCTCGAAAAATTAAAATTTTTTTTTTATTAAGTCTGAAATTTTTTCAAATCAAAAAATTTTTTACCTATCATCAGAACAAATTCTGCCGCTCTAAAAGATTGCCCTTTGGGGTTATACCAAGGAAAAACGCAGGAGCATGATAGATTTGTCTGGTAAAGATTATTACGCTCCTTTTTGGTTAGAGTACAATTTTGTTCAAATTTTACCATTTTAAAAATTTTTTTAGAAATTTTAAACATCAATTATTTAGGTTTTCAAGGGCATATACCCTGTTTTGGGAAAATTTTGCCATCTGGCCCGGGGGGATTTGTCTTTTTTTAAAATTTTTTACGATGGAGTTTGCATTTCCTTCCGGGTTTTAGACAAGAAAACTTTTACGTTGGGTTTCCCTTTAATTCCCCTTTGGGTTCAACAGGAAAAGCTCTCTCCTGGTAAATACTTGGGAAAACCCCTTTGGTTTAATGGGTTTTTGCTTTTTTCTAAAAATTCCCCTCTCTGTCTCCCCCTCAGTATTTTCAAAAGGGCCAAAAATTTTCTTTTTTAATCTTTTATTTATTTTATATATTTAAAAAATATTTGGTTTTTTATTGTACCTTTTTTTATAGCGATTCTTCTTTCAGTCCCCCAGCTTTCCCTTCCCCTTTAAACTTTTTTTAACACACTTTATTTTTTTCCCTATAGCTTTTAGTGCCTCTTCACTACCCTCCTTTTTTAGGGGGGAAAAAGTTTTCCTTTTTTTTTTTACAATTGCCCTTCTACCCCCTGTTGATCCCCATTGGGTTTTTCCTGTTTCTAATTTTTTTTTATTACCCATAAGTTTTTTTTCCCTTCTCACAGTGGTAGCCTAGGATGTTTTAAAAATACCCCTTTTTAAATTATTTGCTGCCTTATTTAAAAAATTTTTCCCCCCAGTCAATACGGTTTTGGGGCCCACCTAAGCAAAAAAAAAATTTTAGCTTCCAAAAATTCAGTGTTTTTTGGGGCTCCTTGCCCAAAAAACTCTCAAAAAAGGGAAATAAATGGAAATTTTTTATTTTATTTTTTTTGGTCACTATTTCCTAAGGTGCCCCCTCAACCCTAAACCCTTTTTGTTACCCCGTCAGTTTTTATTATTTCAATATTAAGTCTAGAAGGGGGCTTTCCTTTTAGTGGGTTTCTTTGCACCTTTTTGGCAGAGGAAAATTATCATTAGCTATTGACACAAAACTTTTTCCCTTTTATAAAGAGCAAAAGGGTTTTTTCGTTTCCCAATTGATTTCTGGATTTTTTTAAAGTCGCCCATTAAAAATTTAACCTCTTTTGATTTTCCCCTCTTTCAAATTTTTTTCCTAAAGGAGTACTTTCCCATTGGGTTCTTTTTAAATTTTGGGGGTTAACAGACCCCTTTTAGAAATTATAATGTTCCCCCCTTTTTATATTTACCAAAAATGTTTTCCCTTTTCTTTTAACCTTTTTCCCTTATTTTCCCCACAGTTTTGGGTTTTCAAAACGGTTTTTTTCATAGAGACATACCCCCTTTCCCCCTTCCCGGCCCTTTTTTACCCCTTCTAAAAGACCAAACCCCTGTAATTTAATTGCCCAGTCCATAGCTCTGGGCCCCGGGCCTTGTCTCAGTTATCCCCCTAAGTCATATTTTTTTTTCTTCAGCTATTAGTAATTCTATTTTTCATTTTTTTTTGTTGATCAGCTCCTGGCATTTTTTAGCATGAAATTTAGAGTTTTTTCCAGTTTTTATTCCTTTCTCCCTGATATTTTTTAACTAGTGCTACACCCCCCCCTTTCCAAATTTTCCAAACCCAACCCTGTTTTTTTTCCCTTTTTTTAAATTTCCCAGTTTTCTCTTTTTTTTTCCTTGCCCCATCTTGTTTTTGCATTTTTTGGTAGTTGGGCCCTCCCCCCCATCCTAGTTTAAATATTCCTCCAATTTCCCTTTGCCGTTTTGTCCCCCAATACAGCTGCACCCTCCCCAATTAGGTGCAGCCCATCCCTAGCAAAAGCCTGTAGCCAAGACAGAAGTCAGCCCAGTTCTCCAAAAACCCAAATCCCTCTATCCTACACCATTTTTGAGCCACTTATTCACCTCTCTAATCTCCCGCTGCCTCTCTGGTGGGCCCGTGGAACAGGTAATATTTCTGAAAATATTACCCTGGAGGTCCTTGCTTTGATTTTTTGGCTTAAGTCCCTGCAATCATTTTTAAGGACTCTCCACCTACCTCTAACTTTGTCATTGGTGCCAATGTGGACCATGACAGCTGGATTCTCACCAAGCCCCACCCAGCAATCTGTAAACCCCGATCCGCAATATGTCGAACCCGGCCCCGGGTAAACAACATACTGTTCGACGATCCCAGTCTTTGTGGCAGAGTGCCCTGTCTGTGCCCCTAATAATGGAAATCGTAATGAAAATGAGACCCCAGAGTCCGGTAGGTGCTCCTTCTATTCTGGGATTTGTGGTTGAGCAAATAGCGCACTAGGGCCACAAATGGGATATCTCTGAAAACGGCAGAATCTGGGGAATTGATGTTGATTTGAATTTACCTGGTCACATCTACCATGTTCCAATGAATAATGAATAAAAACTGAAAATCTGCAAAAAAAAACTGTGAAGTTTTGAAATTTCACCTCCACTTTGCTTTAATTTCTATGAAATACCTAAAGGGGTAACAAACTTCCTATATGTTTTTTTTTAATACTTTAAGGGGTCTAGTTTCTTATATGGGTTAACTTATGGGGGTATTTAAGATACAGACCCCCTGAAGCCACATCAGAACTGGACTTGTCCCTAAAAAAATCTATTTTGCAAACTTTCTTGAAAATGTGAAAAATTACTACTTGATTTCTAAGCCCCCTAATGTAATAAAAAATAAAACATTCAAAAAATTATGCCAACCTACAGTAGACATATGGTAGATGCTAGTTATAAACTATGGAATAACTATCTGTCTTACAGGCAGAAATTTTTTAACTTTGAAAATTGCTAATTTTTCCAAATTTTCATGATATTTTTATATTTTTCACAAATAAACAAGGATTATATGGACCAAAATGTATTACTAACTTAAAGCACAAAGTTTCACGAGAAAACAATCTCTGAATCACTTGGATAGGTAAAATTGTCATAAAGTTATTCTCACATGAAGTGACACATGTCAGATTTTAAAACTGGTGCTCTGTCACGAAGGTCAAAACTGGCTCTGGTGGTAAGGGGTTAAAAATGTTAATTCAGGGATTTACAAGTTATAGAAAAGTTCCTGGGAATAATTCCAGACACAAATTATCATACCATAAGCATACTGTACTTTATATAAAAAAAACACAAATGCCACAAATAAAAATGATGCCAAATCAGTTTTCTATAGAGAATCTACCAAAAGCATTTATGGCCCCCCAAAAAACACTATTAAAAATGCAAATGAAGATACAATGAAAATGCAGCAAATCTCTGCTTGTGGATTTAGCGTTCGAGTTACACGGCATAGCAATACGCTCTATTTTT